>JAKSZP010002675.1:0-271679 GCA_022478985.1 Massospora cicadina
TTTTCTTTTCCTGATCATTGAGATTTTAAAAACCTCAAGGATCAATTTAATAAATTACCATTTCTTGCCTATTTCTTTTCCACTTTTAGTTTTACTTAAGGCCCCAATGACCTATTAACTTGCTGGGGGCTTTGAGGCCCTGACAATAATAGGCTGGGTTGGTGTTCCTCTCCCAAAGTTCTGACAACAATGTAGGAATTATGTGAATGTTTAAAAAATTTGTAGCATGCCTAGTAATTATCTATAATGAAGAAACCCTAAAAACCTAATTTGACATTGATTATATTTAAATTTAAATTTTATTTGAGGTGGGCTGACCTGGGGATGATACTGCACCAATGAGGAAAAGTGAAGAAAATGGGAAAGGAGGATAAAACCTGAAAAACCTCCATGTGCAGTGTATGATAGGCCAGAGACTCCATGGACCACCTTTGCTATTCACTATCTCAGTTTGGGGCATTGTTGCGCAACACCAACACAGTCATAATCATCCCCTACCCAAAGTTCACTACCAGGATTGAACTTGGGGAGGCAGTAGCAGATGGTCATACTCTACCACTGGTGTATCCTCCCCTTGACATTGATTATATTAAAGAAAGTTTTATTATACTTTGTGCTAGAGTCTCTGTAAAATTTACCAGAAGTCTACTTTCTTTAGAATAAAGTATTGAGCCCCATATTGCTTTATAAAATATTTCACACAAAAGCCACACAAAGAATATAACCTATGATCTTTTTGTAATTTACAAAATGTCCTGATTTCTAAATAATTCAAAGATGAAGTAATAATTGACACTAAAGATGAGATTAAGCTTAAATGTATTGTCAGATAAAAGTATAACTAAGAATATATAGTTACAACAGTTATATGGCCTTTTTGAATATTTTCTTTTTACTAGATGATACCAAAAATTCAATTATCTTATGGTATGTACTCAAACAAATGATCAAACTGGAAAATCAGGGCATCGATCCCCGTGCCTCTCGCATGCTAAGCGAGCGCTCTACCATTTGAGCTAATTCCCCTTGATTAGAAGGTAACTAATTTGCTCTAGTTAATTATATTTACCAGTAAACCCGTGCAAACTTTCGTACAACGTACCTCTTAAATGATTGTCTTGTTCAATTTTTAAATTTAGATACTCAGTGAAATGTATACACAAAATAGCAGAGGTTATTAATTTGATTGTATTTACAATTTACAATACCTCTTTGTATACAATACTTGATGGTAGAATATAGTCATCTTATAATAACAGAAAATATATTTGAACAATCTCTACCACTACCTCCCCGAGTTCGAACCCGGTAGTGAACTTTGGGTAGGGGACGATTATGACTGTGTTGGTTTTGCGCACCAATGCCCCAAACTGAGATAGCGAATAGCAAAGGCGGTCCATGGAGTCTCTGGCCTATCATACGCTGCACATGGAGGTTTTCCAGGTTTTATCCTCCTTTCCCATTTTCTTCACTTCCCTTCATCGGTGCGGTATCGTCCCCAGGTTGGCCCACCTTGAATAAAAATTTAAAAAAATTTAAAAAAATCTATATTTACTAAACAAACTCTGTGGTAGATCGAAAGTGTGGAAGTGTCATGATTTGTCTTTTAGCCTAAAATTTAAACAAATAACATGGTTTAATGTAAACTGAATGTTATGTCAGAAGTCAGTAATAAATCCTATCCACTGATACCTTATTCATTTCTGTAGGCTTTGTATTAGTTGAGAAAAAGAGATGTTGACGTCAGAAATATTAGTGTATAATAAAACATGATAAAATTTATGACACGAGGTGCGCTAGGGTTAGCAACTTCATGATACGAGCGATGCAAAAACTTATAAGGTTCACACAGGGTAATTGTAAATCAGATAATAAAATAATATTTATACTTTATAATCATCATGTTATTTTAGAGGACATGTACCACTAACTAAAAATTGTTAAAGAAGGCTGGGCTATAATAAGCTACATGAATACTAACTGGATAGTGTATACTTATCAAGCCTTGTCTAAAATTTGACGTTCATGGTTTATTATTTATTCGAGGCAAGCCGACCCAGGGACGGACATTACCAAAAATAAAGTATCGACATGAAACCTGAGCAGGGCCAACTCCGTCGTAGAAAGTTTTCCACTTCTGGATCGGGACTCGGATTTTTCTGGTTACGTCATGGGTAAGGTTTTCGTGTTATTAAATCTACTAACCGCCAATAGCTTCCTTCGGCTGGCACCCCGATCGATGTGCGAAGGGCGGGAATCGAACCCGCAACCTTCAGTTGGTAGCCGTACGCCCTACCGACGCGCATTCAACCCCTTATTAACGTTCATGGTATAGAACTAAAGAGTACTACCTTCACTGATATATTTAGTGGTAATTAGTTTTTCCTGCTCAATTCCGCTAAAAATACTTGATAGTCCCATCAACATTAAAAATTTCTGCTTTTTTTAATTTTTTAAAAGCATAACTATCTAGAGCTATATATAAATGACAAAAATAGCCTTATATCATCTCAAAAAGTATAAATTTATGACTACTTCTTTAATATTTTTTTAGTACTAGATGGACTACTTCTTTAATATTAACAGTTTACTTGGTATATTGAATGGTTTATTATACCTAAGAACTTTAATAAAAGAATATATTAGATAGGTAGTCATGAATATTTTTTTAAGCTTCATGTAATTATATGATTTATCTTAAGACAAATTTTGAGCATTTATAGTACAGTAAGGTACATATGGTAGTTCCATAGTTTATACTTTATAATGATTGCATATTTGCTATAATGGGCATAGACTTTTATCTATGATCTTCACTTAAACAATAATGCACGCTTTTATAACTCAATTATACAAAAAAACCTATATATAATTAATAATTTTCCACATATTGCCTTATATTCTTAATACTCAACAATAGAACATTACTAAGTATAAATTAATGGATTATACTATATCTTTCATGAGCTTTTCCTGATAAGTGCAACCTGAAATAATGCATCACTTTGTTTTTAATATAATTAGAGCTTATAATTTTTAACTATATATAATATTAAATGTTGCTTATATTTTATGCATATATTACTATTTAAATTATTATTACAGATGTTTAATTTTTTGGGGTTTAAATCATAGATTACTTTTATTTAATTAATATTTACATCATACAATAAAGTACTTTAAGAATACTTAAGTTTATAAATCTAGTCAAGCAGTTGATCTCTTGAACAGGCATATTTTAAAAAACTTAGTTAGAAGTCAAAAATATCTAAATAAACTAAAGTTGCTACTAGTAAACTATAACAAGTTTTTTTTACAGATTATGAGATCCTATTAGCAAGAAAAAGAACATCTATAAAAGTGTAATGTGCTATATAAAGTCAAATATATATCTGATGATGTGTAAGACATTGTGTATTTGATGTAACTATTAGGTTATATTGTAATGGTAATAAGATTCAAGCCTTAAAACTCTGAGATTCTAAAGAATCTAGTAAACTAATGATGTATGTCAAATTTTATTAGCTTTAAATGTAACTTTACTTTCTGTGATAACATAGTTAGTTTTTACTGTACAGTAGATTTAGTTAAAGATAAGATTTATTGAAATCTGTATTGTTGATGTCATATAATCACATAAAGTATTCTATATAGAATATTAAATTATCTTTATACTATGTATAAATATTTATCATTGTATAAGATCAAATTAACCACCATCAACTATTTAATTTACTTAATAGAAATTTTCTTTTCTTATATGTTTTATTAGGATTTCAAATATAGATTACTAGATGAGTGGTTAGAGTTGTTTTATTGACAGACTGAGGTTCATAAGAGTGCCAAAGCTTCTCAAATTAGCCTTTGGACGCCTAGGAATCAGGTATGCGGATTAAATTGTTAATTATAAACCTTGGCTAGTTATATTAGTGTTTAGAGTGAGATGCATCATCCCCACATCAACATCTCATCACCTATATATGTACATCTAGAAATCAATCCTATATAATTGCCCCAACTAGAGACTATAATTAGAAGGTTAATGTGTGTCTGTTACTCAAAAACCAATGAGCTTATTATATAATAAACGTTATAACTAACTAAAAATGGATTGTAAAAATGTAAAGTATGGTTAATGACAGCATTGGAAGATGAGGACATATTAAGAAATAAAAAAGGCTGGATTATATAAACTAATGATTTAGACCCTGTGAAAGTCAAGCAGCTACATTTTATGGAGATCTTTATGCTAATAAATTTCTTAACCAGGTAGAATTTTGGTTATAAAGATTTATACTTATCATTAGATATGATTAAAGTATACTATGCTGAAAGGGATTCTAACATAATTAGTATAAGCATTAAGCATATATTCATCATAAATAATGAAACAACCAATCTATTTGATAAGGGAAAATCAAACTTTAGCAAAGTCAACTTAATTTTTATATGAGCAAAAATTATTATATCTGTAAGATAAATAGTTTATGACTAGATGTTAGTTATATAGCTCAATTATAGATGGAAAAGTGTCTTATAAAATCATATGTATAAAAAGATCCTTTAAATTTTCTCTTTAGCATGAATAAGTAAACAAAACATATAAACAATATGTCCTGAGTTTTAATCCTTATAGATAAAATTCAATGAAATAGAATACTGGGAATCTGGAATGCTTATAAAGTTATAAGACTTTATTTTATGGCCAAAAAATTTACAGTCTATCAAGGTAAGAAACTTTTTATACCATTGTATCTGATATGTTCCTATTTGATTAATTTTAATGATAGTGTTATGATTCAACTGCAATGACCAAAATTACTCAAGGTTGAGATTCAGTATCTCAGTCTAATGAGATTGTGAAATCCCCATCAGAGATATCCGATTCTCAGATAGACCAATAATCAACCTTTTGGAGTTATCAGCCCCCTCTAAAGGATGAGGCTAAGCAATCTGATGGGGCAAAACATCACACAAGAAGGTCGATATCATCTAATAAGAACCTTATCAAATCTGACCAACACAAGTATAGCAATATAATCAGCAATATCAGTTATCCAATAGGAAAAATCCTACCTCAGGTGCATCCTGAAAATCCTCACAAAGAACTACCAAATATACCCCTATAAATATCCTCATTTCTATCTAATAAAGTACCTCTACTTTTGTCTTACATAGCTCAATTTAGGTCTATTCTTACAGAATCCTGTATTTCCAATTGGAATCAAATATAGCAATGGAACTAATGACTTTGTTGCACTTGTCTATACCTATATTAGAGCCACAGAAGTAATAATTTTGTAGCCTTTGCAGTGCCTAAATATCACAATTTCTACTGAAATTCCAATACTAGTGCTTTCTGCTAGGTTTGCTTCTAAGGCTACCTGGTGAAAACATACTTTCACAACAATGAATATGTCTAGTGAAGAAAGCCCCTCTTCTGAGAAATCAATGAGTATCACCTGATGGGTACACTTCAACAGGCAGGAGATGCCTTCCATTAATATCAATAATCTTCAATTTTGAGCTTCTATGGACTTGGCCATTGAGGGCCCTGACCAAAATAATTGTCAAATTCAAGCTGCAGACTTAGAAGTAATGGTAAAAGGCTTGATAAGAAGGGCTATCCAGCCTGGTGCCCATCCTAATTAAGATCAAGCATCTAAAGTTGCCACTAATATAATAGACTTATACAACAGAGTGTTGCTAAACATACCAAAGTTGGTTTGGCTAGGACTGAGCAGTACCTCCAGCAGTATGTACATCCTGCTATTCATCACGTACTCCAGATTTTGGGGTTGCATCATCTCGAGATCCAACGCCAGTTAACCCTGGCACAACAATTTCGACATCAGTTATCCTTGTTCTATGAGATGGCTTCTAACTTTGGTTAGGTAAATCAGGAAGCCATACTTGATAATAGAAGGGAAATCATTGATCTACATAACCATTTGGTGAGAATTGGCAATGGAGTTGTGGGGTAAATCAGCCAAGGATTATTTCAACAGGTTATCAATGTCACTAATCCTATTCATCACTGAATCACTACCCTTGAGGATGAGATTATTAGACAACTGGGAAAATTGTGGGCTCAACATGAGGAGCGCTTTGTTGAGCTCAACGGGCTACTTCAACAACTTGTACAAATTGTAAATACTATTAGAGAAGGTGGACCTGGCCCTGCTGGTCTTTTGGACCTCTGGGACCACCTAGTTTCCTTAGGTAACCCTGGGACCCTCTGGTGAACAAGGTATTCAAGGCCCTGCGGGTCAACAAGGCCCACCTGGGCCTGCAGGTTGTAATAATTTGCAAGGACCCCCTGGACCCCCTGGCTCCTCACTTTCAATTCATGATTCTGAACCTTCAAATCTACTTGTATCAAGAGTACAGGCATTAGAAACCCAAATACAAGCCATAGCTCAAGGGTGTTTCTGATCTTTAGAAGGCCTTCCAACTGACCCAGATTACTCTTTAACCAACTTATTGGATGGCTTTGATAATGCTTGTTGACTATGCAATGCTAATCAAACTAAGCAAGAAACCCAGTTTGAAATGTTAAATGCTTCCATTGACTGGTTAACTGCTAATGCGGAGTACTTGAGAACAAGCAGGAAGAGATGCTCACTGTGATTTTTAGCTTAAATCAACCGACTGCAAATGATCATCTTGCTCATTGTGTTCAAAATTTACAGGAGGACCTCAATTATTTAAGGCAATAAGTTGACCAAATTCACACTCAAGATCATATCCCAGAGTCTGAACCCTCAGAAGCTGATCCAGTCATGGTATCAGGTGTACATGTCTTGAGCAATGAATTCACAGCAATCAAACCTACCTTAAGGATAAGTTTGAGCTGGGTGAAGGTAGCATCCATTTGTTTCTATTTGTCTATGAGCAAGAAATGGACAGGGTGACGGATCAACAGAAAGTATGGCATAATACCTCTTGTATAAGCCAGTTCACTCAAGAAATCATGGTTCTTTACCTTAAGGTTTGCAATACATGGGCTCAAGTGAAAAATGCCCTTATTAAGGAATTTGGGAGTGATCAAATCATACTAACCAAAAGCAAGCCTTTATGAGCATCCAAATCAAGCAAGGAGGGTCAATCCAAGATTTCGCTAAGTGATCTATTATGAGGCCCAGAATCTTGCTACTTGCAATTATATTACTGTAGATGATGCCATTTTGGCTGTGATGAGTGCGTTTGCTTCTCATACTCAGCTACTACTACATTAAAAATTACTTAAAAGAAATTCCAGATCTATTTTTCAACATCAAAGAGGATCTTATGGAGATTACTAATGGTGTTGTATACCTGACCTCTGCTAATAACCCTCATTCTTATATCCATGTGATACCACCTAGACTCAAACTTAAACTGAAGAAGGAGCCATGCAACTATTGTGGTCTCGTGGGTCATATGGAATCCCAATGTTAGGAAACAAGTGGAAGAGCAAAAAGAGGAGTCAGCATAGGGCATGAGGCTCCCTGTGCTGATCTACCTCCTGTGCCTCTATCAAAATTTTTTAACCTTCCTAAATAATGTTATGTGATATCCACTCCTGGTGAACCTGATATCCCCAATGAATTTGCCAACAAAGATACTATTTCTTCTTATGCTTCTGTTTCTCCTTCTAATTCAATTTGACTGTATAGTCCCTCAGTATTTTCAATACCACACCTTGGCACTGATGTGACCTGGGTGGAATTTATAGTGCACAAGGTGAAAGTTTTGGTTATCATTGATATGGGATCACCCATAAATGTGATCTCATACAGGCTTATGAAAAAAATCAAGGTGGCGCCAGACTTAAACCATTCTCAAGACTATGGAACTGATGGTCCTTTATATACTAAATCTATAAAAGCTTATTTTACCTTTTCAATGCGCTTTGGAAAGTTGATTGTTTTGGACCCTGCAGTAGTGTTGGACAACAACTGCTATGACTTGCTCATGGAAACCAAATTTTTCATTGATTTTTATGCGATAATCAGTCTTAAGGATAATTACCTTTCTTTAATTGGGTACCAAGTACCTTTAATTTTACAAGATGTCCCCAATAGCAAAGGCAAACTCAAACGACGCGTTTGCTTATTGGAATATCCCACTTCTATTTCTTGTCTTGAGTACCAAGTTTGGGGCCAAGGACTATTCTTCCGACTCCATAAGCTTGTGCCTCTGAAGGGATGCCTTTATATTTTAACAATCTGATTACTATTCCTCCCAAAGATCAAGTCATAATTAATACTGGCGTACAGGTATTTGTACCCGCTAATCATGTATTAGAGATATCTTATAAAAGAAATCCCTCTTATTTAGAGGCTTTAACCCGCCCTGGTATCCTTGATCCCACTTACAATAAGACTGTTTTAGTCTTAATAGCTAATCTCACCTCTTGATCTATGCAGTTTAATCGAAATAACCCCATTGCTTATATGCCGCCTACTCCTTTGAGTAAAATATTATCCATCTCAGGATGTGGGGTTTACATGATTTTGGGTTGGAAGATCCCCCTATCATTGCTAGAATTGACGTCAAATTTGGATATTCACTCACTCCAGAACAACAGCATGAAGCTGAAGATCTTATTAAAGATTATGCAGATATATTTGCCAAAGGTCCTGGAGATTTTGGGATAATAAAAGAGGTGCAGCATCAGGTGAAAACCAGGGATACTCCCCCTATTTGAGCTCAGCCCTATTAAAAATCTAAAGTTGAAGAGGCTCATGTCTCAGTGGAATTGAAACAACTTCTTGATGCAGGGCTACTAACGCCTTCTAAGAGTCCATGGGCTTCTCCTCTACTACTCATCCAGAAAAAAGATGGGGGTCATAGAGTGGATATGGACTATCATTAGCTCAATGCTGTTAAAAGGATCCTTATCCTCTACCTTGCATTGATGATTCATTGAGACTAATGTATGGGTCATAATTCTTCTCAGCTATGGACCTTACGAGTGGCTATTGGCAAATTGACCTAGCTCTTGAAGATCGTCAAAAATGCGCCTAAATCTCTAGTGAAAGTTTATTTGAGCCTACTTGTATACCGCAGGGGCTTTGTAATGCCCCTGCTACTTTCCAACAAGCCATGGATGGTTTATTTGGGGATTTTAAACTTTCTTGTGTTTTGGTATACTTAGACGATGTTACTGTTTTCTCTCACACTTTTAACGAGCATTTGGCTTATTTAAAGGAAGTATTTGGTCAGATGCGTCATGCTTCACTTAATTTAAAACCATCCAAGTGTGCCTTTTTCAAGACTGAGATGGAATTCTTAGGCCATAAAGTTAATTGCAATGGGATTTTACCCTTATCTAATAATATACAAGCTATTTTGGACATGCCTGTTCCTAAAAGCTTGCACAATATTCAAGTGTTTTAGGGATGGTTGGTTATTACTGACAATTCATCCCCCATTTTGCTGAGATTGCGGAGCCTTTAGTTTACTTATTGAACACGGAAGTCCCTTTTTTTAGTACTAGATGGTAAGGAAGTCCCTTTCATATGGTAGAATCACAGCAGCAAGCTTTCATTCTTTTGCACCAAGTCTTAGTTAGTGCACCATTTTTAGCCCATCCTGATTTTTCCAAACCCTTTATCTTATTTACCAATGCCAGTGATATTGGTATTGGGGCCATTCTGGCTCAACATGATACCAACCTGGTTGATCATCCCATAGCATACTATAGTAAAACCCTTTCTAAGGCAGAAAGTAAGTATAGCATTACTGAGAGGGAATGCCTCACAGTCCTATCTGTCACCAAGCATTTTCGCCCTTACCTCTATGGTAAACATTTAACTATTGTCACGGATCACGCTTCCTTGAAATGGTTACAACAGATGAAGGATTATGATGGACGCTTAGCTAGATGGGCGTTAAAGCTCCAGAATTATGACTTTACAATCCAACATCACGCTAGAGCTATACACCAGAATGCTTATGGACTTTCTAGATTACCTATATTAACTTTATTCACTGCTGAGGATGATTATATCTATGATCTGATTGACAGACATGAGCTCTGATATCATAAATTTAAGGACGTTATAGGAAACTACAATCCTTAACTGAGGATACTCAAGTTAAAGAAGGTTCCTTATACAAGATGTTGGGATCTAGATGGTTGCCTTTTATTTGGCCCTCTGCAAGGACTGATACTATTATGGAGGCTCATCAAACTGTAGGGCATGGACTTGTCGCTAAGACTTTACAGTGGTTGAAAAATCATTGTTACTGGGATAACATGCTGAAAACTGTACACAATGTGTTTGAGACTTGTCTCGCTTGCCAACAACAACGTGGTGGAAATCCAATGCACAACATAAAATTGTGGGACCTTCAGAACCTTTTTCTACTATGAGTATTGATGTGGTTGGCCCTCTCCCTACTGCCACTTATGGACATTGTTATATTATATTAGCTATTGACCATTTTACCAAATGGATTGAAGCTATCTCTGTTTCCATGGTCACCGCTAAGGCTACTGCATCATTCCTTTTTAAGCAGGTTTTCACCAGGCATGGTAGCCCAAAAGTTCTATTATCAAATAATGGGACCAACTTTATTTCTCAGGTGGTATCTGAGCTTACTAAATTAATGGGTATCTATCAGTCATTTACGTCCCTTTACAATCCTTCTACTAATGGTGTGGTCAAACGAGCAAATGGTACCCTTATAGCCATTCTTCAAAAGATGGCCTCCAATGATTCTAGTAAATGAATTCTATATACCTAGTGTGATGTTAGCCTATAGGGTTAGCTACCATTGTATAATTGGAATGTCTCCTTTTAAGGCGCTTTATGGCTGGAATCCTATTCTACCCTCAAGTTTGCAACCTATACTTGATGATGCTACCCCACAATCTACTGATTTAGCTATGAGGAGGCTAGCTGACGAAATCATCTGAGTACAAGCTTTAGTTTTGAGTTCTCTTGCTGCTACCACCTTGAAAGAGGGAACTAGAACCAACGCTAGTTGACCTATGCTGCCTGAATATCAAGATGGTGATCTTGTACTATTCTATCATCATAGACCTGGAGGAAGAGTTCACAAACTTGACACCTTATGGTCTGGTCCTTACCATACTA
Source organism: Massospora cicadina (assembly GCA_022478985.1). Classification (NCBI taxonomy): domain Eukaryota; kingdom Fungi; phylum Entomophthoromycota; class Entomophthoromycetes; order Entomophthorales; family Entomophthoraceae; genus Massospora; species Massospora cicadina. The sequence continues at coordinate 11,091 of JAKSZP010002675.1, forward strand.
TTTATTGTCAGGGTATTGAATACTCCATTGCAGCTATTGATACTGGTACTGTTATCAATAGAGTTCATAGTAAGTTTCATTGTAAGTATGTGACCCCTAGGCAAGATCTTAAGAGGGCATTGTTGGGGATTCAACTGCGATGACTGAAATTACTCAAAATTGAGATTCAGTACCTCAGTCTAATGAGATTGTAAAATCCCCATCAGAGATATCCAATTCTCAGTAGACCATTAAACAACCTTTCAGAGTTATCAGCCTCCTTTGAAGGATGAGGCTAAGCAATCTGATGAGGAAAAAAACCACACATGAAGGTTGATCTCATCTAATAAGAACCTTATCAGATCTGACCATCACAAGTATAGCAAAAATAATTAGCAATATTGGTCATCTAATAGGAAAGATCTTACCTCAGGTGCAGTCCAAAAATCCTCACAAAGAACTACCAAATCTACCCCTATAAATATCCCTCATTTCTATTTAATAAAGTACCTCAATTTTTGTCTTGCATAGCTCAATTTAGGTCTATTCTTACAGAATTCTGTATTTTCAATTGAAATTAAATATAGTAACGGAACTAATAACTTTGTTGCACTTGTGTCTACCTTTGCTAGAGCCACAGTACTAAATATTTTGTAGCCTTCATAGTGCCTGAATATCATAATTCCTACCAAAATTCCAATAGATAGAATCAGAAAATTGCATAAAATCAAGTAGACTTTAACTAATTGCATTTGCAAAATTTTATATAAAATATTAAAGTTTATTATAAGTAGAAAAAATGCAACAAATTTATTAGCTTTTGATAAAGCTTTTTTTAACAAATGTGAGACAAATGTAAAGAGAAGTTTGTTAGATGGCGGTTTTTAGTCAAGATTTTAGCTAGATTAAGGGGAACACTGTCAGGGGGTGGAAGGCGAGTCAGTAAGGGCGTATGGCTACCAACCTGAAGGTTGCGGGTTCAATTCCCACCCTTCGCACATTGATTGGGGTGCCAGCCAAAGGAAGCTATTGGCGGTTAGTAGGTCTAATAACACGAAAACCTTACCCATGATGTAACCAGAAAAATTCGAGTCCCAATCCGGAGGTGGAAAAACTTTCTTTGACATAGTTGACCCTATTCAGGTTTCATGTCATTTCTTTCTTTCAGTAATGCCTGTCCCCCAGTCAGCTTGCCTCGGTTAAATAAAAGGGGAATACTGTCATCTAATAGCTCTTGTCACATAAGAGGATATCTTAAGAGAACGCCACTATTGTCATGGCAATGACTAATAAGACTAAAACTGGCCTGCCAGTCTGGATGAGTAGACATCCAAAATACCAGTCATAGTACCAATGCTATAGCTGCCCACAAAACTTTGTATTCATTATAAAGATAAAAATTTGATGGTTGTCAAATTCACAACAAAATTACAAGCACTCCTACAAGTAATCACATGGCAGTTTAAGTGGCTGAAGAATATTTAAGAAAGGCAGTTTTCCTAGGCACAGAATTTATAGTGGGAGAATCTCTGATAAAAGGGGAAGTGGAACTCACAGAATTACTGAAGAACCTAACAAACTGAGAGGGGATAACAATTTAAAAGCAGGGTAATATTGCAATGCCACTAGGCATACAAGATGAATATAATCCCAAGTGAGCCCCATAACAATATCCATACTCAATCAGGGAAGGCAGAAGCGTGGATACAATTGCCACTATAGCCTAGTAATTGTGCAGACCAGGAAACATGGTAATTTAGAGAGTATTGTGGCTAACTTACTAAGTTCTAATTTTAAAAAAATCTATCTATTTTTAAGGTTTTTGTTTATTTTAAAATAAAGTAAAAGGATTGACTGACATCAGGCCCTGTTGGGTCTGCTGTCTTGAGAGCCATATGGTTATGGAATAAGAGGGGTATTCATAAACCTCTGTGAATCCTATTGCACTTGATTCAAGCGTATTGACATACTAAAGAAGCTTTGGCACCGTTTTAAATCTGACCTGACTACTGTATTGGTATCAAGAATTTACAGATATTTTGGAGGTCCAATTTTTCTAGTGAAATGGTGATGATTTGTCTAAAAAGCTGACAGGTTGCGATCAAGGCTAGGGCAGGTAAGGGAGGTACCATTTTAAATAAAATGGGTTTAGAACACCTAGTCCTATTGAGGTGGGCTTGCCTTCACTGGCAGCAAGGAGGGGAGTTGGAAAAGCAATTTCAAGTCCAAAATTGATTTAGACAATTTAATTTAATTCCATTTAATAATGACTTAATCTTGGTACAAAGCTTAAACCAGAAGAGGATGACTTCTGGAAGGGTGGGAAGCTGTGACCTACCTAATAGCAATGGTTCCTGGCTACTATCACCTCCTGGCACACCCCCTGGATTTTTCCACCAACTCCTTGTTAGTTATAAAGGGGGTGATGGGATAATCTTTAGGGGAAAATCTATCAACAACCTTTAATCTACCACATGGGCTATATCACCTTGGTTGATGAGGAGGCAGCATTTTTTGCACCTTTATTGGGTTCTGAAGGGATGCTACTTTCAGTTGAGGTGCAGGGGGTTCTCCCACAGGGTTTACAACTATAGCGTCTCAGTTAACACCATGGTGCCAGCAAAACTGGAATTTATCTTACAGAGAACATCAAAAATTGAATAAAATTAAAATGAGATACTCAAGAGGATCAATATTCAAGAAAACAATTTATGAGCTTTTAAGTTTATGTGTAATAATTAACTTAATAATATTATACTCATGGTAAAAAACATTAAGTACTTTATTTTTAAATTTGAACCTGAATACATTTAAGATTTATTAAGCTCATTTAGACTTACATAAAAACCATTTTTAAAATGAAAATTAAACATAACCCAAAAACAGTACAATAAATAAGAAGACCCTAGATAAACTATTAGTCATTATGTATATAGACAAAGAAGTACTAGAGCTGACACAACTTTTATTTACTATAATAAAAATCCAAAACAACTTTATACATAAATATATAGTGGCAAATTACATAATGTATTGTAATATTTAGGATAAATGTTAATTTATATTTTACTGCTCTCTAATCACTGCATACTTTTAAGTTACCAATATACTTATAGCATAATTAAACTAGATGGCTAAGGAAGTCACTTTTGAGCGATTTTAAATTTAAAGTTTTATTTATCCACAGCTGTCTGCCCAAACCTATTCTTTGATGTCCTTGGCTCCGCCGCCTGCCACCCCAGTGTGGGGCAGCAGTGCACCCCCACCTAGCGTTTTCTGCCCCATGGGCAAGCGCGTTTGGACGGGCTCAAACAGCCCGCCCACTGCTTCCAACCATTTTGTCCCCCCACGGGACTTAGCGCTCCACCTGGCGCGCGTCCACCCTTCTCGCCCCCATCCTCTCGCCCTCCCTCGCTCTGCCATTCACTATTGACTCAGAGTGGACTATGGGCGTTTGTTCCCATATGCTGATAAGGCAATTATTGAGCTACCCACTGTGGCCTTTGCGCCAGCTGGCTTTATAGACTTTCACCCTTTTAAGGGCTACTTTGACGTTGGGTTCCAATCTGAGGAGGATGCTGAAGCGGCAGCATAAACTCCTCTAATTTATAAAAAACCCCATTCCCACAACCTGTACTCGCCTCCCTTCAGACACCATGCTGGTGGTATCCTTTGCAAATCTCCCATCCCACCTTCCACCCCAGGTTTTGTATGACAAGTTGGTCGCGGGGCTTATGGCTTATGGCACTCAGCCCAACCTCATCTTTGTCATTCCATCTGGTGTGGAGCGCCTTGCTGCTCCTCGTGCAACAGCCACCATCATCCCACACCACCCTACCATAGCCCACCAAATCCCACCCCGCGCTAGTGTGGCTGCAGCGCCTGATCATTTCTTTTGGGCTCAGGTCAATAATGGTAGGCAGATTTGTTCCCTCTGCTTTGGCCTCAACCATGCAAAAAGAGCGTGCCCTCAGGCCAAGTCTGCTGCTGTGGCTTCTGAGCCTCCCTCTGGAGGTTCAGTATGGGGCGCTTTGCTACCCCATCCCACCCTCCAATCTTGTTCAGTGGGCCCACATGGAAAATCAGCCCCCCCAAAACCTCCAGCCTCACTCTCCCACCTAAATCTACCCCAGCCAATCAGAGCAATGCTTAGACCACCATTGGCACCCAAGCAGCTGCCCATTCGCCCAATCCCACCCACCCAAATTCAAACACCACTATTCCAGTGAACCAAAACTATGGGATCTATTGGCTAAAACTGATGAATCAGGTATTGTCCTCATTAGTAAGCATACAGGTCAACCTCTCTGCCAAGGTGATTATGGTTGGGCGGAATTTTTCCTTCCTGACTTTGATGAAACCCCTACCCATCGCCATTTCGCTCCTCTGCCCAAAACAGCCCCCTTCCAAAGTGATCACCAGCTCGCCTTAGCTGCGGTGGCCTCTCCTCATTGCCCAAAACCATGCACCGTGGTGGCCCAGTCAGTGGCTCAGCTCCAGCATGGCCTGCCCACCCTCTTCTTCCCCCCTGACTTCCCTGAATCTCCCTGCAGTGAAATCTAAAACTATTCAATGATGCTGAAGTTGCTGTTATGAATGTTGCAATGATTGCTTCATTCAACCCCTCAGCCAAAATCACCCGCCACAGTATCTCACTTTTCACCCAACTTCCTGAAGCCCACAAAGAAGCTGAAGTTCTCCTCGCAGCTTTTGTTGAAATACTTTCCTGTCATTCTCTTGATGTGGAAGAGGAAAACTCCTACTACGCTGACCACAACCCCCACTATGTGGATGCCCCAACACCCTGGCTCTCTGCTCTGATCCAGTACTGTAACCAACATCCCTTGATTGAGGTGGGACTTTCTGAAAACCAACCCCCCAACCCCTCCTGACCCTCTGCCATGGTGGGTTAGCAGTTTCTGCTTCCCACCTGGTTAGTAGTTTTGTTTTGTCATTTTGAGTGTTGTGTTTGGTACTGTCTGTCCCATGGTCAGCGTACCTCAAATAAACTAGATGGCCAAGTACCATTCAAGTATCAGATCTAATAACATTAACATATACCGCAGATACCAACGCAAATCAATTTATTTAAGAAACTAGAATTTATACTAGAAACCTATTAGTCACATATCATTAGAACATAAATATAAAAAGACAGCTTGCACACCATATTAGATACACAAATGAGGCGTTAAAATGAAAATAATTCAATAGTGCTTATATTTATAAATTGTATAAATTTACCAGGTTATCCAAAAAAATTTATGTTGTATAAAAGATATCAAATTATGATACTGACTAATACTATGATTGCAAAATAATGTAATGTAAGCTTTAAATTAAAAAATAAGAATTACTAAACACAGCACTAAAATGGTCCACATTTATTATATAATATTATGCATAACTTTATATATATTTTTTTTAGTACTAGATGGTCCTAACTTTATATATATTGATTTTATAAAAACTAAGTTATTAGAAAAGCTTTATTGTAGAGTCTCTTGAACTACATAAAACTTTTTTATTATATTAATTAGTTTTGTATTTTTACTTGTTTCTGCTTACATTTAAATTAGTTAATTAGTGAAGTAAAACAATTGATTATTTAATATGCTTAATTTCATTAAAAGAGTCTATCAAAATTATCCGGTTTTGTCATCCTAATAAATTTGTTAAGGAGGCAGAACATATTTCTATATATAAAGTTAATTATTAAAATAGTTATATTATACTAATATTATGGAATAATAGGGGAAGAAAAAGGTGTAAAGGGAGTTTTATAGATGTCTCATCTTAACAGAATAGTTTTTAAAAAATCATATAGTTACAGATATGATGGTTTTAATTAGGCTAATATAGAAACACCAAATCTTAGTTATGCTAATGTATTTTCATATAAGAAGCAAAGTACCTCAAATATTGAATTGTAGGTTATAAACTCCAATATAATTGGCTGATCATAGCTTGCATCTTCATGTTACTATAATGAAATATCTGTTACAATTAAAAAGCTTCTATTTATAATTAGATGGATAAACACCTGATAGTGGAATAAAATTTCTTTAAGGATGATACATGAACTCCATGTTATTCATTGATGTACTTGAACATTAATCTATATCTGGAACAAGAGTAAACAAAAAATTATGATAGTATGCAAGGTAACTTTACTTATTTTAAGAAGTATATATTGAAGAGGTATAGAATAAAGAAACTAAGCAAACTGAAGTTTAAAATATTTGGTGGTGTTAATTATAAAGTTGGTTACATAAAGAGCCTTTTACCACTATACAAAGCTAAAGTAAGCATAAAGAATGGCGTTTGAAATCATAATTCCATAAATAACTCTAGAATGAGCCCTTAAAGATAACTTTATCTATTATCTTGTAGAATAACATAAAAAATGTAGTATATAAAAGTTTAAACATAATTGCTAGACTTTAACCAATACACACACCCACTAGAATGATCTCCTCAAATTGAGAATTCTAAAGATTAATATAATAAGAAGATTTAAGGCAAGTAATCTCACACCCTATTAAGATTATATAACATTTTTTAGACTCATCAATGATGTTAAATCAAATGAGGGTGAATTAGGTCTAAGCTGAAAGCATAAATAACATATTAATGGAATTTTAGCACTAAGTTAAGAAGATTATAGCTAATCACATCTCTATTAGCGTGGATCTAGTCACATGAAATGGTGGCTTTTTTAAAGATTATAACTTAAAGATAGAATCAGTGATAATTGCAATAATGGTCCAAGCACTATTTATTTTAGGATAGCAATAGTATTGTCCAAAATTATCTTCTCTCAGAATGGCATTTAGTCTCCCTGAACCACTAATAAATGTTTAAAATCCAACAATATGTGATTAATCCTATTATAGTATTATCAACTAGCAAGAAACTATAGTGCTAAGTAGGGACATAACTCCTTAACATTATTTGCTAATATTCTCCATACATCTTAACTAAGAAGATGATCCTCTAACTTAAAAGGGAGAATTCAGTCCAAAACAGATCATATATATATCTCATGCACTGATAAGACAAGCAATGGTCATCACATCTTAATTAAAAAAGGCGCTTTCAATAAACCTTATGGAAGGTAAGGCACAACCTGTATTCTACCTTTAGGCATTGATTTTTAGCTATAATAGCTGCATGTTGGTGGGATCGCTTTTTACTTGGCCAGGTCCTCTTAGTGCCAAAAGTATCCTAATTATAATAAAGATTCTTTAAAGAACTTTTGCATATGACCATTGCTTTGGGTAAAAGGTTGGTATTTAGTTACTGGATCACTTTCAGCGGTGGCTTTTTTTAGAACTGAGACCCTTAATGTAGTTTCATTGATTTTGGATTGCTGAAGGCATAGTATGGACATAGTAAACTTATCATATTGTACCATTTTTAGTGTTCAGTTTAAAACTCCATTGTTCATCTATTTAATAATATTCACAAGAAAACTACATCCTGTGGAATATAATGTCAAAGGAAGCTATTGATTCAATTCTAAAGCATAATAAATCTTATAAAACTAGATCAATGAAAGCTAAAAAAGGCAAAAAAAGCGGGTTAAAATCCTTAAAAACTTTATGCCACTAAAGTATCAAGACCATAGAAATTTGGTAAGGTTTTTGTAACAAGTTCAGCCAATTGAAAAACATAACAAGATAAATGAATCATGAATTTTAGCACATGAGATATCATAAAGGTTTATAAACATAGACTAAAAATGGCAAAGTTTTTGACCTTTTTAGATCACCACTCTAACACTCCCTATGCTTTTATTTAAAAAGCGCCTAAAAACAACTTTGGAAATAATAGTTTATTGCTTATCTGAATCCATTCTTAAAAATTATTAATATTGTACAATCTGAATTCTTCACAAGATAAACTAGACAGTTTGATATAATTTTTGTAGACTAGATATTATGGCTAAACTACTTCATTTATTAAACAGAGTAGGCTATTAAATAGCTCAAAAGTGTTAGTCTAAAATAGATATTACCCAATTGTAAAATAAAGTAGAATTTAACAACACATATATTCTATATATTAAATTTATACAACAACACTACATAATACTATCTTTTAATTATATAGGGTGTGATGACCTGGGACAATACCACACTGAATATGAGGAAGATGAGGAATTGAAATCAATGGAACATGGTAAAAGATTCCATTTACACCACATGGAGCGTTCTGATAGCTAAGGATCTCCATGGACCACCTTGCTATTTTCTCTAAGTTTGGGGATTGCTGCGCAACGCCAACACATTCATAAATAGTTCTTTAACCATGTTCATCTGTTTTAATTGAACCTAAGAGGCAATGTAAATTTTCCTATACCAATAATTGAGTAGCTTTTATTAATCATTTACATTAAACATATGCCTCATTTTTATAATTAATAATAGATTTATTAGGTTTGGGTTATTTTTAATATTTTTAGTTTCTATGTAGTTCACATCTAAACTTTTGTTGTAGTTTTGTATACAAACAGAAAAAATATTTTACATCTTCAAAAAATCTAAAGTTTAGTATTAGTATATCATATTGTACAAGTTTGCATAAAATTAATAATCTTTTGCAATTAAACTTTACTGAATAACTTACCTGCATTGCTGTTGCTTAATATTCATATAAAGTTTATGCTGCTTTGCTATACTTAAATTTAGTAAAAAAGAAGGTCAAAGGTAATCAATAAGCTCATGATGTTTAAAAAGTTTAATGACATGAATTGGTTTATCACATTTAGGGGTTTAAAAAATTAATATCAAAATCTGAGGGTTCCCACAGTACTAGTTGTCAGACATTTGCCCTCTCATCTGCAGAGGAAGAATGTATTGGGTTGAAATCAGCTGAACCAGGGAAATGTTGGCCATTTACAAGTTTGAAGTGAACCCAAATGTGATTTAAATAATTATGATGATGATTTTGAGGATAACAGCCAAAAGACCCTGGCCAATTCTTGGTGGAACCCCATTAATTGGGGAAAAACATTTTAAAACCTACATGGGCAAAAAACATAAAATAAAGCAGTCAGATTACTCCAATCACGCGACAGACTGTGGGGCGACCATCAGAAGTTACGCCCCCACCCACCATCAGGTCCTTCAAAGCACCTAAGTGGGGACACCCCCTTTTATAGGTGTGGTGGGGGTCCCCTAATGTAAAAGCATTTTATCAAGTGGTGATTGGTTGAAATACATCAAAACAGTACTGCATGGGTACATTTTCCCCCAAAACCCCAACTATTGTTTTGCCAAAAAGTAACTCACTATTCCCAAGATCTGATAGATGTGCATACCATATTACCTAATTTGGAAGCATCTAAGCTATTTCCAAACCTATCCTCAAATTCCCCACAACCCTCAAAACAGTTTAAATACTGATCAGTCAAATATCAAAAGGAATCACTTTTCTTTTTACCCCCATGCTCCTAATAAAAATATAAAAATCTACATTTTATAGTAGCGCTTATTATTTATTTTATTAAAAACTTTTGTGGGATCCAGCATAGTAGCACCAGCAAGCACAAGAAAGCTGGATTCCAATAGTAGTAATGGAAGTTGTGAGTTGTTTTTGGGATGGCTTGGATGATTGGAATGACTGAAGGGAGGCAATGGTGTAGCACTTTTGTTTCTTCAGGGTTTAATTTATATGCAATATCCTGGATTACAATACTAATTATTGTACCTATGAAAAGAGGTAAAATTACATAAACTTTTATAGGGAAATAAACAATGAACTTAATTTTAAAGCTTTTAATATTTATAGGGTGGCTAGGTGTCCTGTGGTGATTAGGAAACTCAAATCCTCTTTGTTCAAGATTTTTTTTCTCATCCATTATAGGGTTGAGCCGCAGCCACTTCTTTATATCTGCTTCAGGATTGATGTTCCCTCAGTGTGTGAGGGCGTCTGGATGGTGGCCTCTGGTGTTAGGATGGAGTCTCATCCTATGACATTTCCAAAATCTTTTTCATTAATCCTTGTCCATTTAAGATCAAAAACTCTTCTGGCGACAATCCATTTGATTCTGAAAGGCTTGACCCCAGAGGAAGATGGTCAAACGGTTTATCAGTATGATCTAAGATAAACATGGGCCATTCATTAGTACAAATGCTGAAAAACATTATTAAAGCTAAATAGTATTAATAGCTTACTGTCTGACTTTCATGTGTAAGTCTTGGGGAGCGTCCCCTCTGCCTAGATTGGGCAGTATTCCTATTCTCCACCAAGAAGAGTCCTAAGAGGGAAGCTGTCCCCATGTCACGCAGGGTGATCTTTCCCATTTAGTAGACAAGCGTTAGGTGACAGCCAACCCTCTGAAGATTCCACCACTGGTTACCACAATTTCTTCTGCTTAATTAGTATGTCAAATTGAAAAGATTTGTGCTGAAATATCTGGAAAACCAACACCCATGGCATTGAGGCCCAATGAGTGCGCACATTCAAGTAATGGAGTATTGGGGGTCAAATCCTCAGTCACACTCACCAGTGGCATCAAGCCACTGAGAAATGATGTGTTCAATTCAAAATCTGCCTTCAAAACATCAAAAACAAAGCCTGGCGGGCCTGTATTTATTAAGTCAAGAATGCTTGATGTCAAATCTATCATGAAATTTGATGATGGCATCAGGCCATTGTTGCTAATTGTTTCCATCTCTGAACCCCCTCATATAAGGATCATATCCTAAAGGATTCCATGTGGCTGAACAGATGCCAAAGCAACCAGGTGTGGGTGGGTTGGGTATCCTGAACCTGTTCCTGATCTCTAGGGACTACCCTTATGTGGGGTGGCCCTGGGAGGTTCCGTCGCCCATTGAGTGAGATGACATCATGTTAATCATCAAAAAATGGAAAAGCCAAGGTTTTTAAAATCCAAGGCTGAATCAGCAGTGAATCAGCCCACTGCTGACTCTTTCAATGTTGATATTCATTAGATTTGACCTTATTTCCCCCTAGCTCAAAGTTCACCAGTTTAGGTTGAATTTTGAGGGCCCCAATCCCATGCTTTGATAAGTATCTCCTAAATTGACCACTATTTAATCAGTTGTAACACACTGAGAAAATTGTCATTTGATTTTATTTCTTTACTTTTTTAATGAAATCTCATTACCCAATTTCAGTTTTTATTATGTTTAAAACAAACCACCCTTCCCAACTATAATTCAACAACCCATGGGCCCTAGGCAATGTTTACCTGGCTCCTTGCTAGGATCCTATACACAACTATGGCATACGGGCACTCAGTAGTAAAATCTTTCTGGAATCATAACAGTTGCGCAAGCAGAAGTGCCACTGGCATTTGGACTTGTCATTTGGGTGCTTCAGCACTTAAACTGGTAGGACGGCCTATATTTAACTTGCTGTCTTCATGAAACCACACTTCTATCCTATCTAAGGATTTGATGACTGATTAGTCTGTTAAAGGGTAATTTTTAAATAGTAGAATATGAATAAAGGTATGTCTAAAATGAACATTGAGTAACTTTTTCAATAGAGTTTTCATTTTATATATATACTAAATTAGTCACATGATAAAAAGTTATACTTATAAAAGAGATAACTACCTGTTAAATCATAGTTTTCTAATAAGTCTGCTTTATTGAGTCCAGTTAGGTAAATTAAGCTTTTTGCTTTCATAAGTGTTTTCTCTAGGGAAGCAATCTTTTTTATAGTGTACTAGTAGGAAATTTATTAATTATAAATCTTGCTTTATTGTATCAAAATGTTGATTAATTAATAAAAACTTTTCTTTCTCGTTGCAAACACTTTTGCAACCCATTCAATTCAAGACTAAATCTAGTTTGATAATCTCATAGAGGGGATTAGTCTGCGCCCATGTCTGGGAGCAGTTGGGCAAGCAAGGCAAGAGGAGCAGGCGGAAGGCCCGCGGCCTCTAACGTTCAAAAACGCCCGGAGAATCTGGCGGAATAGAAAAAAATCTAAAAAAACTGGCGGTCACAATTTCCCCGGAGATACTCGCATGGCAAGCATGATGCAACCAGTACATCAACATGCCACATTCCCAGCCACTTTTGTCAGTGGAATTTGGAGTCCGTGTGTATCTGGACATCCAAAAAACGGCCCTATGGGAAAAATTTTGTGAAGATGTACACAAAATTTTCCTGACCGCGGTGTATGTTGCACCTCATTCCATGTCACACGGTTGGCTGGACCTAGGTTTTGAAAGCAAAATAGCAGCAGATGAGGCTGCAGCGGTGCACGTAGTGGTCGACCTCCCCAAAGGGCAACGGGTTGTCAAAACTAAATGCACCAGATGGACAAAATCAAACCAAATTTTCATCACGTTTGACTTTTTGCCTACTACAGTAAAACGTGACATTTTGGAGCAACACCTGAAAGATGGTCTTGCCATATATGGCAAAATACAATCTTTTGAAATGCAACGTTTCACGCTGATGCCACACCTGTGCACCGGTAAAGCCATTGCAGTTCTGACCCCAACTGAGGAGATCGTGAAGGACCTAACCCAGATCCTGCACTCCACCTTTATTGACATCGCAGGGCACACCACCCACCCATTCCAGGTAACCGTGGACAGCGCGCCCCCCATTTGCACCCACTGTGACACGTTCGGCCATAAGGCACACACGTGCCCCATCAAAGAGGGCGTTACATTCCAAGAGCACCCCTCAGCAGCCATGGTCAGCAGAGAGGCGCACTACGAACCAACCGTAAGCACCAAGGAGGCTTTCCCATGGGGAGCACAAGGCTGCTACCTATTGGTAAAGCCCATCTCCCCACAGGAGCAGAAGAAGGCCAAGCAGGCCCATAGGACCGCAGCCAAGGAAGCGGCCAAGGTCACCACCACCATCCCACACTCACAACGCCAGGAGGACATGGAGACCTTCGCAGCGGAAGCAACTCAGGAATCCATCACCCAATCAGATTGGGAGGCCCATGCCGAACGGGCCACTCAATCCGAGGATCTGATGGGAAATTCGATCTCACCCAATCGCTGCACCCAAGCCCTGGTCAAAACTGACTTGGGACCTATCCCAACTGAAAAAAATTTTTTGCCCCACTCGACGGTGCACCGAACTTATCCGCACCACAAAAAATTCGTCCAACATCAGGAAAACAAAAAGCAAAGGCCAAAGCCAACGTGACTCTTTCCACAAAAATTAACAAAAACCCCAATAGTGTTGCTGCTAATACCTGCACTGCTGTGAAAGCCTGTGGGGACCTGGAAGAGGATGGTGGGCCAGGGGGCCCACCCCCTCGCACCTAAGGTGTGATGGGGGAAACCTTCACTCTAGGGACGCTGAATATCGCTGGACTCAAGGCCTCCCCATCCCAGGCTAGGAAACTGAGTTTTTTACAAAACAATTTACCCATGGATATCCTGGTTATCCAGGAAACCCACTGTCCACGAGGTTCCGAGGAAGCTTGGAAAACAATGCTCCTACCATCCCTATCCTTTTGGTTGAAGCACCGTGGGGTGCTAATTCAGAAAAACAATTTTTTCAAATTTACATCTTCAGAAACATTCCTAAATGACCGAGTGCTCGTTGTCACCTTCTCATGGGCTGATGTTGCATACACAATTGTCAACATTTACGCCCTAAACGGTGCACAAGAGCGTCAGGAATTTTTCTCATCAGTCAAATCCCTCCCGTTACCCCCCAATTCTTTCCTAATTGGCGACATGAACTGTTGGCTAACCTCACCAACGGACCGGTGGCCGCCCTCACCCCATGCCCCACAGGGTCATGTAGAACTACGCGTTCTAAAAGCCACCCTTGGGTTAATGGATGCACTGCCGCGACATGCCCCACTGCTCGAAAACATGACGTGTCCCCACATCCACAATGGCCAATTAAGGTCCATGACCCGCATTGACCTTATTCTAGTGCCAGCGAAATTCCAACCCCACATCTCCCACTTCAAAACAATGAAAATGGAATTCTCCAACCACCGACTGGTCTTGATAACATACCACTTACCCATCACAGTTGCAAAGGCCCCACATTGGTGCAAAATCCGCTCCCCAGAGCTCGCGTCGCCAGGATTTTCCATGTGGGTGGAAGAGGCAACTTTGGCAAAGTTGTTTGTTGCACCATTTTGCGCGGACCCCATTTCCACATAGGCAACTTTCAAAGAAGACACCATCCGCCACTATTGCCATCTCTCATCCAGACGCTCATGAGCCACATCGGCAGTTATATCGCGTGCGCTGGCAGAATTGGCCCACTTGGAGTCCAATATTCCAGCCTCAGGATATAGCCCTGCATAGGGCCAGAAGTGGGCGGAGGCAGCAGCACACCTCAACGCACTTGAAAGGCAACACAAACATTGGGTTTGTGTCTAATACAGGGCCACACGCATCACTAAAGGTGACAAGTGCACCGCATACTTCTTCAAAAAATTTTTTGCACCACACCAGAGTGTGGCCTGCACACAGGTGCAAAGATCGGATAATTCTATTGTGGACACACTGGCTGAAGTGGCAATCAAAACGTAAAGATATTACTCCGAGTTATACCGAGCTGAACCAATTCAGCCGGCCAAAATGGCGGAATTTCTTGACAGAGCTCATATCCGCACCATTTTCTGATACCCAGAAATAATGAATTTAATTACTCTGAATGAATTATAGACTACCATTCGCGGTGCGCCAAACCGAAAATGCCCAGGCCCAGATGGCATTCCATATGAGTTCTACAAAAAATATTTTAAATACATATCCCCATTGCTGCTAGCCTCACTCAACCAAAGCCTGTTGGAAACGTGCCTCCTACCAGGAGGACATGAGGCTTTTACAGTCACACTCTTCAAGAAAGGGGATAGGCTAGACTTAGCCAACTGGCGCCCCATTTCTCTAACAAACACAGACACCAAAATTTTAACAAAAATCATGGCTAACCGTTTAGGGACTGTAGCATCTGCCACCATCTCTCCAGAACAATTCTGTTTCATCCCCAGAAGGTTGATTTGGGATAACGTGCACTCTGTGGCTAATGTGTGTCAGTCCACAGCCTCTGGGGCACTTGTATTCTTGGACCAACAAAAGGCCTATGATAGAGTAAACTGGGGATACCTTAGGGCCTGCCTCCAACAATTCCGCCTACCTCCCCGCTTCATTAACTGGGTGATGCTGCTCACGGAATCTGCAACAATGGCAGTGCGCGGCCCAGGTTTCCCAACGGAAGTAGTCCGTCCTCAAAGGGGCCTGCGACAAGGGGACCCCCTGAGCCCACTCTTATACAACTTCAGCCTTGACCCACTACTGCAAAATGTGAATGCCCAACTCACTGGGGTCCATGTGCCAGGCCAAACTTCAGTCAAGATGATGGCATTTGCAGATGAATGCGTGGTGGGGGTGTCTAATAACAAAGATGCACGCGCGCTTGAAGCCCTCATCCAGGAATATTCCCGGGTAAGTAACGCGGCACTGAACGCCTCCAAAACCGAAATCATCCTCCTTGGTCGGTTTCAGAACTGCTGGGCCCCAGCAAGTAGTTCCCAACCCGGCCCATCTGCTCACCCACGTCCACGCCTTACTAACTCAAAATACACCGCTCCACTGGTGCTCCCCTTTGTGCCATGACCTACCATAGGACCGGTACGCCATCTGGGCGTGTGGTTGGAGGCAGGTGGATATGCGTCAGCAGTAATGGAGTGCCATATACTGGACAACGTGACGAAGCGGATCGCCTCTCTCAGAGCCCACCCTACTACCCTCACTGGCAGGGTTGTTCTTGCCAACTCTATGCTCCTATCCAAAGTCTGGTTCGGAGCCCACGCCATCCCCTTCTCCCCAAGCTTCTTCAAATCCCTGTATGCTTTGCTACAAGGTTGGCTTTGGTCAGGCCGCCCTCCACCAGTACGGCTAGAGGTCATGTTTGGCCCTCATCATCAAGGTGGCATGGGCCTACTTGACTTCAAAGCCCATGCCGCCAAGATCCTGGGCACCTGGATTGCGGCCGTCACTGCTCCTACACTCCCATCCCAACACTGGTCCCGCGCGGCCTGCTCCAACTTCTCCTGAGCCTTGGGCCTCAACAATCCATCAAACCCCCACTCCCTGATGAAATACCTCGCATCACACACATCAGCCACAGGTCCTCACGGGACCAAAACCCACTACAAACGAATCCTACTTTCCATGCGAAGTGCAGAGTGGAGAATTCGTATTAGTGGACATACAACCCGAAGAGGCCGCCCCTCTCCTCAGTTCACACAAGAGGTACAGGGGCTACCCATCCATGATGGCGTGATCCCCATTCGACCCCAAGTCCTATCCAGGGTGGACTACCTGGACATGATGGACATCCCTTATTCCACTGAGACCCAAAAGACTATCTGGAAATACGCACACCATCCTCTGTTGCAGCCTCAAGTCCGCTCCCATGTGTGGCGCTGCCTGAGGCGGGTGTATCATACAGCTGAGCGCTCTAATGCTTTACACTCATCCTGTGTCGTGTGTGGCCAGTATGGAACGCTGTTTTACCGCCTGGAGAAGTGCCCCACCTCTAAAGTAATATGGCGCGAAGTCCAACAGCTGCTAGGCCAGGATCAAACACATCCCTTCAGTCTGTCAAGAGATATGTTTGCTTCATCAATGGCCTCCCCCTCCCACCCTCCCTTCGTGCTCTGGTGGTTGCAATCGCCATGTGGACTATCCACACGATTGTCTTGGATGCCATCGCCAGATCCATACCCACCCTCCCTGAAGCTGTCCACAGATTCTGGTCTCATTTGGTGGATCACTTTCAAGCATGGATGTTTTGGATATCTCCCACCACGTCACCGACAGCTGGTCTCCTCCTGGTTCCCAGTCTGGTTCATCAAATCAGACCCCTTCCTCCACACGTGCTCAATAGTGGCTACGCCCCCTACACACGTTCCTCCCCCTTCCCATAAGTGGCGTTCCCGCTGGCAACAAGAGATAGCATCGCTTCTCTGGGGTGCCTCCCCTGGTACTAAGTTTTGTCTCATCTGAGTCATATTTGGAAGTGTCCATCCCATGGTCGGCCTTCCCCACAATAAATTAAAAATTAAAAAAAATGTTGATTGATTGTCTCAATCTCCTTAATTTTTAAAGCTGATGTATAACTATAACTAGATGAGGAAGGTATCCCAATGGTAAGAAGTTGTCACAGAGCATGCTGATAATAATTGGACTGCGCTGGAACTAAGGATGAGTGACCACCAAAAAACCAATCAGAATACCTCTGGTACAGTCATACATATTGTGGGATGCAACAGAATTAGGGCAACCACAAGTACTAGCCAGGAATAACCAATATTGGAAATCATAGCCACTAGATGTCTGGTGGACTTCTTAAACTCACAAAACAAATTTGTATCTTTATAAGAATTTTTGTTCTAAACTAAAATAGGAAAGGAGAAAAATGAGGTGACAGTGGTACATGCCAAGGACCTCTGCCTATACACTCACTGAATGGGGAACTGGGACCAAGCGAACCACTGTTAGGATTATTTTAAAATTTGGTTATGGAAAATTGCATTATAGATAATCGTCAGAAACAAATTGGATTTAACCTCCCCAGTCAGATTAGTATTGAATTTGCTAGCAAAAAATATTTATCCCACCACAATTGCACTTGGCAAAATGATGATGACTCCTCTGTTGGACAGCAGGCTGTACCCATGGCCAGGCCACATAAGCCAGTTCCATTGAATAAAGAAGGGGTTCATCGCATCAGTACCTGGCAAGGATGGGCTTGTTTCTAATATCAATAGAGGGGATAAGTGGATGGGGGCTTTCCAAGCCTGAGAGTGAATTAATCTATTTAATTTCACTGTTTACCAATTCCTTTTGCTGGCAGAACTTGAACTGGTGGAGAGAATCTCTTGAGAACTGTTGAGTAATCTATATGACTGGACAATAAGCCAAAATAACCACTGGCAGATCATTAGTTAACCGTAGTGATTAGGCCTATATGAGTATTATCAAGCATCCAAGTTGATGAGAGAAGTTGACCTTGGCGTATAGGAGGAATTTTACCAAAGATGTAATGATTAGGCGGTTAGGAGATGTCAATGTATGACATGAAATTGGTAAGTCGCCTCAAACTAGGCAATTGTGAGTTTAATGAAGTTAGACTTTGATGAACCAATGAGAATATGGTGGAATGAAGAGTCCAAGCAAAAGGGTTGGTATTGACTGAAGCCGCTAACATATATGTAAGATGAGAAGGTTGGAAAGGGGAGGTTTTTAGTGAAGAAGAAGAGAGTTTGCAGTAAAAGCTGCATATATATAATATAAAAATAAAGTTTTTTAGCGGAAGAAAGTGCTTCAGGTTTTTATTATATTTATTAAGTTATCTTAGGACTGACAATCTCCATAACATCTATCCGTTGCTCAGTAGGATTAACCCTGTGCAACCTCTTTGGCGTTTTTTGATATATCGCCAAACTTATAACAGTGGTGCTCACTACAGGGGGCCCATTGACCAACACGTTAAAAAGTAATATTATTCCTTTACCAAGCAATGGTGCAACTAACACAAAGTGAAGTGATTCTAACCCAGTTTATTAAGCTATCTCAATATGCGGAACTATAGCTCATTCTAGATACACTACTATATACATAAAAGATGCTTTTCAAGAAAATAAGGGCATAATGGACCAGCTGGACAAGGCCTTCCACCAGCTGCACCTGGTTAGTAGTTGAGTCAGCCATCTTGCTGATTTTTTAAACAGCACTACCAAGCAGCTACACTGCACTGAGTGTAAACTGGATTGTGTTGTTAGGGAATAGTTTGCATTGGTAAGCTGCCTCTATATGACAGTGATGGGAATATTCATGGATTCTTTAATAATTTGAGTTCCCAATGGAAGGAGCCTCATATTGGTGTAAAGCTAAATTGTTAATATCCGCTTTGGACGTTGGATTGCAGCCTAGTTATCTGCTATCTTCCAAGTAGCTCCTACACATACCAAGAAGTGAAGGCTTTTGTGCTGCAGTTTTTTGGAGGTTCTAGAAATATGTCACAGTGGAAGGCTGAGTTTTTTACAATTGAGTTCCACCATGATGAAACCCTCACTTATTTGCTGACCACTTTATGAAGGAAGCCCACATGTTAATTGGGGCAGGAACTTATATGAGTCTGAGGTGTTCATTACAGTGACCTCTAAGTTGAAGCCATACCGTGAGCTGTATAACGTCATGTCAACGATTTTGGAAGATAGTGTACCACTTCTCAAAATTATTCAATCTCTGCGCCGCCTACCAATCACTTTTAGTGCTCTCAACGTGGAACAAAAAGCCCAGCAACTGTTACCAAATTTTTGGTGGGGAATAGCCAACAATGACTTAGCTATAATCCATTGATTAATATGCGGGCACTTAACCCTTTGGCGGCTCCTTTATGCATGCACTATGGTTACTTGGATCGTCCTCAGTTAGATTGCAATCCCTTGCGTAAGTTCCAATCTGGGTTTTTAGGGGCATTACAACCACGTGAGCCATATAGGAATACCTGTTTCTCTTGCGGCCAAAGAAGTCATTATGCGGCTAACTGCCCTGGCAAGCCACAGGCCTGTGCAGTACCCCCGGTCCTTAATGAACAGGGAAAAGTTTGAGCAGAGTAGAGATGGAACGCTCTACCTCCACTGAGTCAAATTTAATTGTCCCTGCTAAATCTAATGAGTCCCTTTATGTTGGGCCTGAGCCCCAAACTGACAATTTATTATATCAACAAACCTTCAGTGATATCACCAACTTTCCCTTTAAGGAAAAGAATAATACAGAGTTGGAGTTCTGCCAAGATGTTCAAACACCGTATGCCTGGAAAATCCTTTAACATAACGTCAGTGCCAAATACAGTCCCTCCATTGATGTAGCCGCATTAGATAATGTGAATGCTGAAATATCAGTGGAGGAGGTTGTTTAAGCATATCATCATGTTGGCGCTGGTATTTTCACTTTTCTCAATAACAAGAAGCCCGTGGATGTGCATGTGCTAGACTACAAAAGTTCATCTTATTCATAAAGTACCTACTGTGATATCTTCATAGAAAAAAAAATTTGAGCGATTATAGACACTGGCGCTCCCATCAATACAATATCCACTCTTCTAGTGGCTAGGCTTCCTCTGAAGCCTGATGTGGACCGTCAGGTAGTGTATGGGACCGATGGAGCACAAAGCACTATGTTGGAGGGTGCCTACAGCACATTGCCTTTGAGGTTCAGGTCAATTGGCGCTTCCACTCCTGTTGTAGTTTTGCCTAATAATAATTATGACATGCTGATTGTGACTGCATTAATGCAACAATTTGGGGCAGTGGTCAATATGGCAGAGGAATCTTTTGAGATTTTGGGGCAACGGATTCCCATCTATCTCACCGCCAGCGGAATCCCAAAAGAACCTATCTGCTCTAGTCAAATAAGTCTTGCATATAGTGATGAGGTAATTCCTGTTCACTATTGGTGGATGAAGAGGAGGAACAGATCTCTCCATAACCAGATATATGAGTGTAATGGTACTCTTCTAAGGGCTGCAACCACCTTTAGTATACCTTCTGGGAATCAGGCTATAGTAGAAACAGAACTCAAAATAGATGTCCCTCAAAGGTATATATGGTGAAAATATGGGTCCCTACCAGCAATTGTGGCTCAAAACCCATATGGTTCCTAGATTACTATTACTAGGGCATGGCAAAGTGAAGGTCTTATTAGCAAATCTACAGAAGGAGTCTATGGTGGTTCAAAGACATCAAGTGGTGGAGTTTCTTCATTTGACTACAATTGATGAAGTTCATTATATACATGACTTTAGTTCATGGGTGGATCTAGGTCTGTCTGAAAAGCCTCAGCCAGCGTAATGACTGTGGTTCCACATGAGGCTTTAGCCGGGCTGTCATATGACCAGATAGATAAGGTGATGGCCCTATTTAAATATTAAGACATCTTTGCATCTGACAACTACAATTGGGATGTGCCCATGGGGTGGTGCATTGGTTGGACACGGGAGACCATCCTACCATTTGATCACGGCCTATTCATTGATCCAAAGCAGAGGAAGAGGTTGTTTCCACAGAAGTAGATAAATTGACTAACCAAGGAATTTTTAGAGCCGGTGAAGAGCCCCTGAGCGTCCCCCATGTTGATTGTTAAGAAAAAAGATGGCACTAATAAAGAAGTAATTGACTACTGAAAGCTTAATCATATTACAAAAAAAGATTCATATCCGCTTCCACAAATCAACAATGCTCTGGATTGGCTGGGTGAAGCCAACTATATCTAAGCTGTAAATTTGATATCAGGATACTGGAAAATCAAGTTGCCAATGGCGGAATGGGAGAAATGAACTATTATCACCATTTAAAGGGGTTGTTCCACCCACACACATGCCTCAAGGGTTATTTCAATGCCCTGGCTACCTTTTAATGGGCAATGGACACCATCTTAGGTGACCTGGAGCTGTACTGCATGCTAGTCTACCTTGACAATATCAACATGTTCTTGAAGACATTCACTGAAAATTTAGACTATTTAGAGCAAGTGTTCCATCATCTTGCCAAAGTAAACATAAAAATCAAACCTTGAAAATGCCATTTTTCAAGGAACAATTAGAATACCTCAGGTTTGTGGTAGGTTTGAAAGGGCTTAGTCCTCAGCCTGCAAAGGTTGAAGCTATAAAAAAGATGACCTGGCCAGGCAACAAGAGGGAAATTAAGGTGTTCTTAGGGATGGTTGGATACTATCTCCAGTTTATCTCTAACTTCAGCTGTAATGGGGCTCCCCTCTTTGAGTTATTAAAGAAGAGCGCCACCTTCAAATGGACTGAGCATTGTAAAAACGCTTTTGATGTTTTATGGACCACATTAGCTAGTGCTCCAGTCTTACAACATCCTAACTTTGATAAGGAATTTATTGTGCAAATGGACACGTCTCTTTCTGCCGTAGTGGCAGTATTATCCCAGAAGGATGATGATGGCGCAAAGCACCAGTTGTGTATTTTAGTAAGATCTTGAACTGACATTAACAGAATTATACTGTGACCAAGTGGGAGTGCCACACTCTAATTTATGCTTATAACTTTTCCAAGTATACCTACATGGAGTAAAATTCAAGGTATTGATGGATTATGTGTTGTTGCGTTGGTTACAAAGCCTTAAAGATCCCAAAGGACGTCTTAATTGATGTGCACTAAAGCTGCAGGCTATAATTTTGAAATACTGCATCATCCCAGTGAAAAGCATCAAAATTCTGACTGCTCATTGCGGCTCCCAACAATTGCAGCAATGGCAGATTTGGGTGACTTTCTATATGAAAAAATGACTAGTGGTTGATATGTGAATAAATCATTTCATTTTAGCAATAGTGGTGCCCAACCCGAAAGGGGGGGCCACCACACATCTTTATTTGCAAATGGGACAAACAAAGGGATCACTAGAAATAACAAAAAATTACTAATATGGAACCTCAGCTAACACCCTAGAAAGCCATATCAGAAGGGGAGGAAGCTTTTGGGAATATGTGGATGAATCATTGCAAGTTATTTAAGGCGCTAGATGGGATGATGGCTGATACAATTTAGAAAAACGGGGGGTTTATAAGTGGATTGGTAACGATATGTCAAGTTTCCCAAAAATTCTCCACTTGACTGGACATTATTTTGAGTGTGCAAAAGGCGGTGGGTCATGGAGGAGTACGCAAAATGTTGTAACTATTATGAACTTGATACTATTTGGAAAATATGTACTTTGATGTGCTGAAAACCATTTACTGCTGCCACAAGTACCAAGTGGAGAAGCCAATCTGCCAAAAGACCTCTTAAAAGCTGGTAAAACCTCATTTCACTTGGCACACAGTGCCTATTGACGTCGTTGGGCCCTTACCAACAGGAGCTAACCAGTTTAAGTATATTTTGGTGGTAATTGACCATTTGAACAGGTGGTTTGAAGCACAGGCAATATAAGATCTGGGGGCAGTTACTGTGGCTAAGTTTATAATGGATTTTATAATTCAGCGTCACAGATACCCTCAGTTTATCCTTAGAGATAATGGAACTAATTTTACCTCTCACATCCTACCCAAGCTCAATGAAATGAGGGCCATCCACGGGGCTCTAAAAACCCCAAATCACCCAGAATCTAATGGAATGGTTAAACGGGTTAACAGGAAACTGGTAAATATACTATGGAATCTGGTAATGGATATAACCTCTGATTGGAGTACCTTCCTTTCTACCACTGTGCTTGCCTACAATATTAGCTACCACTCGACAACAGGGAAGGGCCTTTTCCAGTTACTATATGGATGGCACCCCGCTCTACCCGCATTGCTCTATGCCTGTGTGGAAGGAACCAGCAGAATGGATCCTCACCACTACTTGACCACCCTAACAAATGCGTTGATTAAATTACAAACCAAAGCATACTTGTTTAGCTTAGCCAAAAAAATAAAAAACCATGCTGCCAATCAGGTACAGTGTAGTGGGCTAGCGCAGTCCAAGGACAGCAATATGGTTCTATTCTACTATCAGCATGGGTTTGGGAGGAAGCATAAGCTAGCTAAATCTGGATTAGCCCTTTTAATATAATAGAAAAACAGGTGTTGATGCCTATAATAATTAAGGACCCTGCGAGTGGTCAGATTATTAACTGAGTGCATGCAAAGTTCCTTTGGGCATATAAAAATATAGACTTATCCAGGAAAGGAAAAAAATGAATCATCATGTGGGTAAGTATGCTACGTTTATTGGTGCCAGGGCTTGGGTTCTTCTGCTAGCTTGTCTTCTCCTACCTGATTTTTCTCAGTTTCTTGTGATGAATTTTGTGCTTTTATTGGTGGGACCCCCATTTCTTTTTTTGCCACTTCAGGAGTGGTGAGGATTTGTTGGACCCTTCTCAGGTTGGGGGTGGGGTGGAGGATGCTGTGTCAGGGGCAAGGGAGTTGGCTTCCGCTCCAGGGCCATCACACCAGAAAACGGAGGGAGGACAGGGTGACTGAACTAGAGGAGGAGGATGGACTGGGGACCCAGGGTAACAGGCGAGGTGGTGATAGCTCAGCCAGCTGATTGAGATTGAGATTAACCCACTCTTGCCCCACTAGGTGCAAAACCTGCAACCACATGTGCTTATGCTCTTGAGAGATCAACGTGTAACCAAAAAGAGGGGGCCAGAGTCATAAGGGCTGGTGCACAAGAAGATGTGTCCCAACATGGATGAAAATGCCGTGCCCAGTGCCAAACAATCCATGAGGAATTTCTCCATGCTAGGATAGGCAACCAGGAAAGGAGTGGACACTGTAAATGCTGCTTGATGGACCCACTCAAGGGCCGCCCAGTGACACTACATCAATGACCCTAAACACCTGTGGGATAAAAGAAGATCATGTTGCCAAGAAGCGCCATGATGAAAAATATCATTATGGGTTGTTGGCGCTAAGGGTGGTGAATGCTATGAAAACCCCAGATCACATATAATTCAACCATTTATTTTGGAAAAGCACCCCTAGGGCCCAGAAGTGTGTAGGAGCTCAAGGAATGACCCCAACCAGATGGCTATCACCCACCGCACAAAGCACAGCATCTTTCAGACTGATAGTACTGCAGGATGAGGCTTGGTGGGAGGTGGGAGCATTAGATGGCTAAAGACATCTACCAAGAGCTGGGCCACCTCATTAAATAAAGGGCCTCAGCTCCACTCCCCTCCCCAGTGCAACTGGGTCATTATGTTTCCGAAGGGGGCGCGCAAGGCAGAATAAAGGATGACATTCAGAAAGGAGCTCCTCCTGGGACAGAAGGGTCACAGCATCCACTTTTGCCCATACTTCATTGGCCAGAGGAAGAGTGAACTGGGGAAATGGGATGTGACCTGAGTCAATCAGTTCTGCATCAGGCATAATTGGAAAAAAAGTTGAAGTCATGAGCTTGTGGTTGTTGGCGCATGGTGGTCTGCATTGGGTTGATTGAAGAAACGTTGTACACCTTATTGTCCAGTCAAGGGGAGGAGTAATGTCAAGAAATCTATATGACTGGATGATAAGTTAAAATAACCACCAGCAGATCATTGGTTAACCATAGTGATTAGGCCTATATGAGTATTATCAAGTATCTGAGCTGATAAGAGAAGTTAACCTTGGCTTATAGGAGAAATTTTACCAAAGATATAATGATTAGGCGGATAGGAAATGTCAATGTATGACATGAAATTGGTAAATCGCCTCAAACTAGGCAATTGTGATTTTAATAAAGTTAGACTTTGATGGACCATTGAGAATATGGTGGAATGAAGAGTCCAAGCAAAAGGGTTGGTATTGACCAAAGTTGCTAACATATATATAAGATGAAAAAGTTGGAAAGGGGGAGGTTTTTAGTGAAGAAGAAGAGAGTTTGCAGTAAAAGCTGCATATATATAATATAGAAAATAAAGTTTTTTAGCGGAAGAAAGTGCTTCTGGTTTTTCTTATCTTTATTAAATTATCTTAGGACTGACGATCTCCATATCATCCATCCATTGCTCAGCGGGATAGCCCTGTGCAACCTCTTTTGCGTATCTTTGATATATCGCCAAAGTTATAACAGGAACAATAACTGCTAACTTTCCACTTGTTATGGCTTCTGACCGCCGCCACCTTCTCAAAAAATCACAAATTTTCTTCATCAACTCTTGGGCGGTGAGTAGATGTTGAAGAGGCGCAATTTTCAAGGGGTCACCATCACCTACATCTCATCTACTACATGGGTTAAATCACTCAGGGTGATAATAGGAATGACCATCAGCTTCTTTCCCTTCTTGGTTCAAAATTTTGAATTCCTCACAATTTAACCACAAGGGCTTTCCCAGGTATTACATTCTCCTTCCCTTGTTGAACTGTAGGAGCACACCCACTGGGAACCAGGGTGAGCGCAATATTCTTGTGCACCTTGGGTAACTTTATTGACAAGATTGCGGCAGCATTCTGAAGGGGGCAGGAGCACCTTGATGGGCGATGTGGAAGGCCTCCAACAATTCAAAATAATTTGCACAATTGTAGGAACTAACCCAGCTTTTTTATAGGAAGGAAGTCCCTTCTCAGGCCACCAAATATTGCACCAATTGATGGGAATTCAACGATGCTAAATAACTTCCACATCTGCTTCTTTTAAACCCTCATCATGATAGGTTCTGGTTCATAGGGTGCCTTCCCCTTTGATGGGGACAACTGGGAAGCATGGAAGGAGTTCTGCTTTCAATGCATGGGAAAGATTAACCTGAAGGTACCATTGCCCAATCTCTCCACCATCATGTGACAACTGAACACTTGCCTCACAAACTTCTGTGAGGGGACCTTCAACCACAGATGTCACATATCTAGCATCAATGGCGACTCCACCTTAATCTCTTGGGTGGGAAGGCGTTTGCAAAATGCAAATTGCTTGCAATCACTTATTGTTTTTTGTCAGGTGCTCCAAAACCAGAGATTTCAAACTCCAGATCTTCTGCAGCTGCTCCCAGTGATAGGTACTTTGGGGCAAAGACAAGGATTAACAAGGAATGGGTGGTTATATCCAAGGGTAGCTTCATAGGCATAAAACCCCAATAAAATGCATGTCATTGTACATGACTGCGCCATGAAAAGACCAGGAAGCCCAGGTATCCTGTGTGGCAAAGCTGTTGCAGCAGAGGTACTTCTCAATACCTGGCTGACCCTCTCCATCTAACCGTTATACTGGGGATAATAAATACATGGACCATTGTCAGGTTTCCCAGGTTACGCTTGCTGGTGCTAATGATGGGAAACCCAGCAAGTAGGCTGACTGCAAGGGGCTGGCGTCAGCCAAAAGGACAGGGGCAGCTCCAGATGCAACAATGGACAAGACTCCGTTCATTTAGATAAATTAAACTTAATTAAAATATAAGATGAAATATATCTTATGAACAAGGTACTTTATAAGAATAATATTTAGAGATATTTATAGGGTATTTGGTGACACTGGCTCAAGGATTGTCGTGGCCCCATCTAAGTAGGGTTTATCCTGGCCTTCTGTATTGCCCACTATTCTGATCCTTAATTGGATCAAGCCACCCTCGTGACCAGGTCAGGTGATATTCCAGGTCACATGTCCTAAGGGAAGGGAATGTACCGTTTCCTCAAATTTGGGGTAATTTATACCAAGCCCTAAATTTGATATACTTGTAGATTTGACTCTTATAATTGAATCTAATAAGCTGTTTGGGATTTACACCCCTTGAATGGGGATATTGGTCCTTCCCCTGGACAAGACTTTCACCTAGCCCAGGGAAAATCCTGACATAGCCCCCTCTGAGCCTTGGCCTAGGGGAGCAAGTTATGGACTGAGGGTTGGAGGACTCGAGTTTGTGGGTGTATGGAGCCTCAGGCGAAATGCAGACCAGGTCAGTGATAGTGCCTGGTGTGGTTAGGGTTTGAAGATGGACAAAAACATATTTTAAGGCCAGCATAGTTGACTTGGAGGTCTTGGGTGTAAATAGGGTTTGAAGCTGGATAAAAACATTGGCTAAGGCCCTCATAGTTGACTCGGAGGTCTCAGATATAAATAGGGTTTGAAGCTGGACAAATCCATTGGCCAAGGCCCTCATAGTAAATTTGGATTGCTCTTTGGGAAAGGTGGCATCAAGATCCTTGATCCTCGATTCACTGCTATCTGAGCAGGCTAGTTTTCATAATGGTCAGCTTCAAGCTGCCGTTTGGTTTTGATTTCAGTTAACTCCATCCTAAGCTGCAAGTTGTTAATTGTAAGCATTTCAATCCAGTTGGTTTTGTCCCAGATTTCCGACTGAAGGCCAACCAGCAGCCTTTGTTCCTGCATAGCTTCCAACTTGGAGGCTTTCAACTCCGCCTCCATCTGTGCTATCCATTTGTATGTCTCCTGCACCATCTTGGCCATGTGGGTTTCAGCCTCTTCAATATTTTGGTTCATTTCAGTTGCCATTTGAGCCCGGAATCTTGCAATCACCTTATCTACCAGCAGATTCAGGTAAGGCTCAGGTAAAAGGTCGTTGACAGTGGGTAGCGCGGACAAGCAACCTCACAAGTTTAGAAGATGACCAGGTGATGGTAGGGGGTGGCCCCCTGAAGGTTCCAATAGGGGGGCCTCTTCAAGCAATGCCAAGTTACCATCTTGGGATTGAGGTGAGAAAATCTCACTTGTGACCAAAAAAACCATGTGACAGAGTTTGAAAGGGAAATGTGGAGTGGCCAGAAGGTTGGCATTGGTAGTGGAGGTGACGTCAGCCAGTTTCTTGGGCTTCACTTCTTCAGGACTCTCATCTTTGTTGGGATTAGTGCTATCCCAATCTGAGAGTTGAACTGGGTATTCTAGATTTTTAGCTTTAGTAGTTTGTGGCCTGATCTCAGGAAGGGTGTCATCAAAGTTGGAAAGCGGTAGCGTTGCTGGAAAGGAGACATTGATCTTATTCTCAATGGTGCAAAGGTAAGTCCCAGGTATTTTTGCCTGGCATTCAAATCACATTGTTGCAATGATTGTATTTTAGGATTTCCACAAATTTTGAAGCTTGTCAAGATTTAAATTGATTCTTGACTTGTCCCAACTTCAAATATAGGGTTTTTGTCTGTTATTATCTAAATAAACATTAGGGTCAGTAAAAAATAATTATTTTTGTTGAAACTTAAGCACTCAGATTAGTTTGATTTTTTTGACTGAAGGATGTGTTGTAGCTTGTCCAATTTTTTCTTAATTTTGTTCAAAGCTAAAAAGGTTTTTGAACATAGCCCTTTCATCACAGTAAACTGGTCCTAGCGCCCAATAGTCATCCCGCTGGGTGATGTCCTCATAGGCTTTTTCTCTCCAAGCATCCCACATCCTCTTGAACCGTGATGCTTGGTCCCTGTGATAAAATATTGCCTTCATTAATCTTTTTATTTTATGATGCTGGCATTTTGGCTCAAGTTCATCGTTTTTAAATTCTTCAGGCGTTTTTAGCAGGTCCAGCAATGGTTTCAGCTGACTGGAAGCTCAGAAGTGAACAAAGTCTTTGGGGCACACTCAAAGGATTTCCTAAGGAATTTGGACCCAACCGTTATGGGATCTTGGCCATTCCATCGGAGGTAAGTGAAAAGATCAGCGTCCAGCATGCTCACTGTGGTTTCATCATTATCCAAGGCTCAAGGTAACTCCTCAGGGTGCACCAGGGAAGCACCCCTGTAGTGAGCATCAGTTGTCAGGTTTCCCCAGGTTGTTCTTTCTGGTGCTAATGCTGGGGAGCCCAACAAGTAGGCTGACTGCAAGGGGCTGGCGTCAGCCAAAAGGACAGGGGCAGCTCCAGATGCAACTATGGACAAGAATCTATTCATTTAGATAAATTAAACTCAATAAAAATATAAGATGAATTATCTTTTGAACAAAAGGACTCTATTATAATAATATTTAGGGATATTTATAGGGTATTTGGTGACACTGGCTCAAGGATTGTCGTGGCCCCATCCAAATAAGGTTGCTCCTGGCCTTCTGGATTGCCCACTAATTTGATCCTTACTTGGATCAAGCCACCCTCGTGACCAGGTCAGGTGATATCCCAGGTCACATGTCCTAAGGGAAGGGAATGTACTGTTTCCTCAAATTTGGGGTAATTTATACCAAGCCCCAAATTCAATATACTTGTAAATTTGACTCTTAATATTGAATCTAATAAGCTGTTTGGGATTTACACCCCTTGAATGGGAATATTGGTTCTTCCCCTGGACAAGACTTTCACATAGCCCAGGGAAAATCCTGACAACCATCACAGCTGGACTTTAAGATAGCCAAAATGGAAGTCTAAAAACTGAAATTAAACTGAGGCCCCCAGTCACTTGCCATCTCCTGAGGCATAAAACCATTGAGAAAGCATGTCAGACAAAAAGCTTGGTCATCTCCTCAGAAGTAATGGTGGGCATACAAGATATGAAGAGGGAGAATTTCATAAATTGGTCTACAACTATAATTTCCCTAAACCCATTGGAATGGGAATGCTCAACAATGAAGTCAACTGATAATGCGGTTCATGGGCCCTGTGGCTGCTGCAGGGATGCAGGAGACCATCTCTATAAATTAATCAGACTCAGATTATGCACATGTCACACAATTGGTGATCCACACCGGTTAAAACTTGGATATAACAGCCATTTAAGAATATGCTTTATTAGATTGATGCTCTTTTTGTGCACAGGATGATCAACCACAAAGGGATCATGGTGAGCATAGATTACTTAATCTTGGAATTGGGGAGGCACCTAAACCAAACGATGGAACAAATCCAAACCTCTACTACCAAGTGATGATTATGCTTGTGGCTTGGACAACCCAACTGGTTGAACAGCTCCAACCCCTCCAAGCATGAGGTCTGACCCGCCAGTACCTGGGATACCATTGACACCTCCGGCAACCAGTCAGCCCTAGAAATTTCATGAGGAGTGATGGCAAGAATCTAGGTTGAAAGAATAATAAATGTCAACCCCTGAGTTTCCTCCTCTGTTGGACTCAGGGAAGGGTTATGACTCAGCAGATTGGGGCAAATTTTTAATGCCCACTTTATAAACCTGTACTTAAAATTAAAGCTGCACAAGTTGTGGAACGTCTGAGCCCGATGGTATGCCAACTTCTGCAGCATGTGAAAAAGTACACTAGAGCCTGGTAGTCCGTCTGAACAACCAATTCATGGCGCGCCCCTTGAAGAAGGTATCATCGGTGGATGAGCGACCACAACACAGTGGCAAGCTCTTTGTCATAAATGGACCACAATTACTCTGTGGATGAAAACTTCCAGGATAGATAAGCAATGGGATGCTCCACCTCATTGTGCTCCTGAATCAGGACTGCTTCCACAGCTACCTCTGATGCATTGCATGTCATGATAAAAGTCTAGGAAGAATTGCCATTCTTGAGGACTGGCGGTGCCATAAAAACTTCCTTGGTCACCTCAAACGCTCATCAGCACTCCTTTATCCATTTGAAAAGAACTCTCCTCCCTGTCAGTGGTGAAGTTGATTCGCCAACTGAGAAAGTGCAGGTGAGTTATTTAGGGAAAAAGTGATTACCAAAAAAATTAGCTGCTTCTGCGTGGTGGGCGTGAGCCAGGAAAGAATCTCCTTGAGTTTTCTGGGCAGGATAGCATAACTATCCTTCAAGACAATATTCCTCAAGAAGTTAACCTCTTCTCCTAAGAATTCAAACTTTGAGGACTTCACATAAAGATCAGCCTATTTCAGTGGCGCCAGTACTGCCTCAGGTCCCTCACATGTTGTTCAGGGGTTGGGGAATGCACCAGGATATCATCAATGTATGCCACCACACATGTGAAGCAAAGATCCCCCAGCACGTCATCAATCAAACCCTGGAAGGTAGCAGGCACATTTTTGAGGCCAAAGGGCATCATGAAGAATTGAAAATACTCCACTTGGTATAAATGGCCGTCATCCACCCCTGACCTTCCACCACTTAGATATTATAAAAGGCGTTCACCAGGTTGATCTTGAAAAACACTTAGGATTTTAAAATCGCTTGGCTGATAATTTGCTCAAAGAGAAGCAGGTAAGGGTCATGCACAATGATGTTATTCACATGGCTGTAGTTTACGCATGGTTACAGAATACCATCAGCCTTCTGAACAAAAATAATGGGGAAGCAATGGAGAGGACTTTTTCATTATCCAATCTTTCTCAAAGATATTGTTTGACCAAACCTCTAGGGCCTTGTCTTCTTTCTCTGTATAAGGATACAGAAGTAACTGATATTGATTACATTTACTGTCAGGTAGAATGACAGATCATACTCAGAGTGTGGGAAGACACATAGCCTTCTCCATATCAATAATGTCCTTGTACTGCAACAAAGTGGAAGGAAAATCTATTGGCAACACAGTGGGGAAGGGAGGTGAAATAATCACCCTACTTCTATGGAAAGGGAAAAGGTATCAATAATTGGGATTTGACACACATGTGAGGATACTCAAATTGCAAAAGGTTGGGCTCTAGGTTGATACTAACCTGTTGCCACTGCCACTAACCAACATCAAGGATAATGGGAAATAACAGATCTGGGAATGTAGTAAACCAGTCACAGAAACAAAACATGCATCAAGTATGGTGCAGTGCGTCTCACTGTATAGCATGTCATCAAGGCCAATGACACACTCAATACCAAGGACCCTGCATCTAGATCTAGGTCCATATTCTGAGCTATTTGAAAGTTCATAAAGTTCCCAGCTGCTCCTGTATCCAAGAGAGCCTTGACAGATACTAAATGGGATCCCAACTGAATTTTAACAGATAGCAAAAAGTAGGCACAATCTTGTTTATTAGCAACGTCATGAGAAATAACTGGGGTGGAAGGGGTAATAGCTGGACCATCCTGTAGGGGAGAAACTGTGGTTTCAGCCACCTGAACAACCTCTACTTCCACTGGTTGTCTGGTAGATAACAAAGGCACCAACGGATTTATCATCATCTGATCCCCCAGAAGCATCTGAATCACCCTCGCAAATACTCTCACCTGAACACAAAACAGAGAGATGGGGAGGAAAATCAGTGACAACAGGGACAAAAAATACACTCACACTTGCGTCTCATTCAAGATGAATTGGATGAAGGTATAGCGCACACCCGAGTATTCTTACCCTTGATTCAGGGGTATAATTCACCGTTGTTTGGGCAAAGTGATATTTATTAACCGCATTATATAAACTTTGATTAAAAGAATGGGCCATCCTTTGACAAACACCACGCTAACCAAAGGCTGGACCTTTCATATATAAAAAACCAACAAAGCACCTTACTTATAGAGGAGGGTGAAAAAGGATGAGAATTTGGGTCGCTTCATTATGTCATCAGCGTGCTGACAATAATTAGACTGCGCTGGCACTCAGTATGAGTGACCAAACACAACACCTGTTAGAAACCCTCTGGTACAACCAACCATATTGTGGGATGCATCAGATATAGGGCAGCCATGAGTAATAGACAGGAACTTCCAAATTTGGAAATCATAGCCACTAAATGTCTGGCAAATTTTTAAACTCACAAAATAACTTTGGTTTTTATAAGAAGTTTTATAAACTAATAATGGGAAAGGGAAAAAATGGAGCAATAGCAGTACCTGTTAGAAAACTGCAGCCCTATATGCTCACTGAACATGAACTGGGACTAAGCACAATAAAATCAGAAATATTTCTCAATTTAGACATGGCAGATTGATATTCTATATAAGTGCTGATACTTACTATGATCTGACCTTCCCAGTCAGATCTAATATTGAATTTGCTAGCAAGAATAGCTATTCCACCACATTGACCTTCCCAATTTGTGTTCCCGCTGTTTTTGACCTTGAAACATTTTTCCAGTTTATAAAAATATTGAATGGCAGTTGAGGCTGTAGCTGCCCCTGCTAACACCCTACTTTGCCAGCATCTTCATGGGGAGATGGAGCCCCTTGTTGAGATTATTCCTATCCCCAATTTTCCCCATGAATTTGAGGAAGATGCAAAGTATGTAATCAAGGTATTTGCTTTTGTTGCAAAACATGCTTGCATTGACACAGCAAAAACTTCTCTTTTTGACCCCAATTATCCCAAAACCCACCAGCACATCAAGTTGTTCACTTGCGTGCGTGCTCTCATCACTTTCTCTGGACATTAACTTGCTCAATATGTGGAGGCATGCACTGCCAGCCTCATTAACAAAGAAAACCCACAAATATATCTCCTTATGCCACATGTTGCTGATGCTCCTACCCTGATGTTGTCCACCATGGTCCGCCAGCTAAAACGGGCAATAAACAAAAGTTTCTCTAAAGCTTCCTAACCTTCTAATATGGCTTCCCAGGCTTTTAGCTAAGGTACCATATTAAGATTTTTTATTATTTATGATAAAATCTTTGTTTAGCCATTTGCAAATAAATATGCGTGGCAGCCCCCTTTGGGTTGGGCAGTACTAGTGCTAAAAATATGTATTTAACCACAATCACGCTTAGCATGATGACAATGACTCCTCCAGCGGACAGCAGGTTGCACCAAAATCTAGGCCACATATGGCCAGTTCCATTGAGTAGGGAAAGAGTTATCACGCCTTTACTTGGCAGGGATGGGATTGTTTATAATAACAATATAGAGTAGGGGTGGATGATGATTCTCAAGCCTGAGAGTGACTCAATATGATTTAAATTCATTGATTACCAATTCCATTTGCTGGCAGAACTCAAAGTGGTAGAGAGAACCCCTTTAAGCAATCACTGCTAACCTTCCACTGGCAATGGCTTCTGACCACCGCCATTTCCTGATAAACCTCCAAAATTTCCTTACCAACCCTTGGGTGGTGAGCAGAGGAGGAAGATATAAAATTTTCAAGGGGTATGCCATCACCCATCTATCATCCACCACATGGGCTAAGCCAACCCAGTGTGATGAGAGGGATGGCTGCCAGCTTCTAACTTCTTGGTTAAAAATTGGAGTTTCTCCTATTTAGCCACAAGGGTTGTTTCCTCAAGGATTATAGGAATAAGCATGATGGGATTGCATACATTATCAAACCCAGAGTTGTACCTGGGAAGGGGATGACAATGTCATGTTGGATTCATGCATCAATTCTAAAACTGAGATAATGTATAGCAAAGCAGTCCATAGCGTTCTTGGCCTATTGGATCCCATGTGTGAAGCTCTTCCAATTTGTCATCCTTTCCTATTCTGATCACCCTTTATTTGGTAAAGTTTAGACTTTAGGTTGGTCAACCTAAAATCAAACTATAAACATTCTACTAGATGTTATCATATTAAACAAAAAAAACTCAATATACTAAAACCTTACTAGAAACCTTAATTACCAGTTAGTTTTATATCAATATATGATGATTGCCTTACTAAAATTTGTATTTTTCATTCTTGATACACATTTTAAATGTGATATCAGATGCAAATGCAAATTACATACCAAATACAAAAAATCATTTTTATGTCCATTAGCTTTTTTATGATTGCATTAAAGTAATATACATCAAGATCTTTATAAAAGCAAGTTTTATAGAATTTCATGTTATTAACATAGAATATCACTAGAGTTGTCTTGCCTTAAGATTTAAAAAGCAGAAATGTTTATATTTAAACTTATCATTTTTAATTTGTAATTATCTTTATAGTAAATTCTATTAGCTTTATGTAAGCAATTAAATATTCTTTTATATTTAATTTATCTATTATTATACATGTTAAATTGTATGGTTAAAATGATAAAGGAAACTATAATGGCTTAAATTAGCTAACATATTTATAAGTAGCAGAAGTCTAGGTAAGGATACCCCAGTGGTAAAATATAGACCCTCTACCACTGCTTCCACAAGTTCGATTCTGGTACAGGAACTTTATATAGGGGATGACTATGACTGTGTTTGCATTGCGCACCAATGCCCCAAGCTAAGATAGTGAATATCAAGGTGGTTCAAGGAGTTCCTGGCTTATCATATGCCATGCATAAAGATTTTCCAAATTTTATCCTCCTTTCCATTAATTCAAACCCCCTTCATCCTTCATCAGTGTGGTATCATCCCCAGGTCAGCCCACCTCAAATAAAACTTAAAAATTATAAGTAGCAGAATTCTAATAGTAGCTCTTGTTGTATTTTTAGCTTGGAAATCAGTTCATTGGTGCTTTCTGCCTTAAATCCAATAATATAAATCAGGGGCTTTTTTCACCAATGATAGGAAAATAATAAAAAATAAAAAATATTAAAAGGTTTAAATTTATAGTTTTTAATAGGCACCGCACAGGAGTAAAAGAGAGTATCTTAAATTGCTAAATGTGTTTAAAATGTTGAGGCTTAATGTTTGTATTATAATGGATCAGAAGGCACCTGATCCAACATTGCCTCAGATCAGGTGGCATATGATCTGAATATTGCTTTAATACAAAGGGCCTTGAACTCAAGGAAGTCAGAGCTAGTGAGATTCAACATCCTGAAACCAAAATGCATCCATGAAAATATGACGTCAGGCTTACAAATGTCATGGATGATGATCTGGTGGGATGTGGAGTCTTCATGAGTGATGTGCTGGATGGTGTTTGATTGAGCATAGCGTAGGAGGGAGCTTACTCAATACTAGCAGAATGCTATTTATTAGAGGATGTTTTGGCCTTGAATGGCCATTTGCATCTTCTATGAAAAACTAGAAAATCTAATAAAAATTGCTTGCTAACAAAATATAATATTTTATTAAAATTATAAGTATTGAATTGAAATTATGAGCTCAACCAGTGAGCTTGGCGTGGCGTTGGCGTTGTTCTCAGCCCTTTCCTGGTCCCAGACCCTGCTGTTGATGTGTAGCGTCATGAGGACAGTGGTGTGGGAATACGTGGCAATGATGAGGCATGGTGGAAGGGTTTTGGGGTGGGCTTCAGCAGGCCTGTCCCTAGTATGGTCAGCGACATGGCTCTTACTTCCCAATTCCTTCATGGCATATTGGCACAAACCCACCCATTACATTAGACGCAACTTAGATACATTTTTGTTGGTCTTGTGGGGGCCCTGAGAAGAGGTGACAGCCTTGGGAGGAGAGGAATGGTATTGCCATTATTTGACAGTGGTGATGGTGAGTTTCTCACTAACATTAATGATAAGAGAGGTGGTTCAAGTATGTGATGCAAGTCCTGTGAAGGTGGTGGAGAGCCATGAAGGATCTACATCTCCAAAAGGTTGGGCGGCATTGCCCATGGAAGCTTTGGAGAAGATTCACCAAGTGGTGTCACAGATTCATTTTTAGGCACAGTTGGCTCAAGCAACGGGAGGGCAAATCCCTTTCTCACTACAGATTGCGCAAATTTTGTAGGCACTACCCTCAGACCTGGTGGGGTGGGTGCAAGAACTGATTGAGGAGCAAGGTCGCCTCCCAAGATCCATGGATGAGTGTGTTGATTGGATCAACTGGGCTGCATGTCCAGATGAGGCGCAAGACGAGGCGTGGTCAGCTTTGCTGATGGTGTGTCAGGGGTGAGGATTGGTTGAAGAATATGGGCGGATTTTCTGACCTTTGGCGATAGCAGCACAAGTATCAGATTCAAAATCATCGTGAATGTTTTGAAAGGAGCTACAAGTGGATATGTTGGCTGCTATGGCGGCTGCTAATTTTCAGAGTACGTTGGCTGAAGAAATTGCATTGGTGGTACAGGTTGAGAAACAATTGGCCTTGGCACAAAACTGGTGGGAAGATTCTATGTTTCTGGGAAGGGGTCAGTCACCTGCAGTGGCTTGTAATGGTCAAGGAGGTTGGCAGGGATCACCCAGGAATTTTGGAAATATCCATGGAGGGTTCCTCCAGGGAAACGTTGAGGAGTCAGGGAGAACAGGATGTCAGGGACCTGGGAAGAGTAATAGTCACAGACCTACCTTACCTGCAAATTTGCAATCTGGTAATGCTTTAAACATTAAATCTACTTCTTTGCTTTACCCTCAGTTATTTATTATGGTGGAGTTATATTTGCAAGATCAGATGGAGAAGGTGTTGGCCCTGGTGGATACAGGGGCTGAGGAAAACTATGTGGAATTCGCCCTGGAAGAACGTTTGGAGTTGGGAATGGAGAGGGGTCCTGATGTGGTGTTCGCCGATGTGGTGAGGAGAGCTCCTCATAATGTTTGGTGCCTTGGGTAGTTGTTTGGCAGAACCAGTTTTGGTTCAGAGAGGGCTTCTGTGCAATCAGAAATCTGGCCCATCCTGTGGTATTAGGGATGCGATGGTGGCATCATTTCCAGCCCCAGGTTGATATGTCGCATAATAAATTACTTTGAATCCACCAACGTGGCCTCAGATGGGATGGAGGTTGGGAGCAATGTTCCAAGTGGATGCAGAAATATGGGTGGGATGCAAGAGGTAGAGCTACTGGCTGTTTATAGCAACTTTTTGGGTGTATTTGGTCCTATTGGGAACTCACCTTTTTCCACTACTGATTCTTTTGAATTTTCATTCCAGTTTAAGGAAGGGTCGGAGCTTCCCAGGGGATGTTCAGTATACCCTCTTAATGAATAAGCAAAATAAGCATTGGAGGGACATGTGAAATCTATGTTAGACAAAGGTTTGATTGAACCTTATATGTTTCCGGTGGTGTCTCATGTATTACTGGTGCCAAAAGCGAGTGGCAAACTACACCCATGCATGGATTTCTGTCGTCTGAACATGGTCACTGAGTCTGATCCAAATCTGATGCATTTGTTGGAGAATATTTTCCAAATGGTTACTGGATGCACCATTTTTTCAAAGTTAGACCTCACAGATGCATTCAATCAGGTACCAGTGAGACTGGAACATCGAAAATACACCGTGTTTGAGTTTTACTTGGGGGTGTATCAATATCACATGATGCCATTCAGTCTTAGAAATGCCCTGGCAGTATTTCAGCAGATGATCAATCATGTCTTTGGAGAAATGATCAATCAATGCTGTGCCACCTATATGGATGATATCTAGGCGTTTTCGTGGTCACAAGAGGATCATGTCTGAGATGTCTGGGAAGTTCTGTGGGCAATTGGCTAGATGGGTCTGAGATTAAAACATTCCAAGCGTGAATTCAATCGAAGTTTGGTGAAGTTCCTAGGCAATGTGGTTTTCCAGAATGGTTTGGGAGTATGTCCAGGTAAACTGCACACAGTAAGAGCATGGAAGGCCCCTACTGATCAAACGGGGTGTGGAGTTTTTTATAGAAACATTGAACTTCCTACGTCAGTTTGTGAAAAATATATTTTAAGTGGCCTTACCTCTCACGCATCTAACGCAGGACGTCCTGTTCATGTGGGGAAGAAAATAGGAGCAGGCATTCAAATTACTAAAGGATAAGTTACTTACTGCACCTGTCTTGGCCCATCCAGATCCTGGGAAGCCATTTGTGGTAGA
Source organism: Massospora cicadina (assembly GCA_022478985.1). Classification (NCBI taxonomy): domain Eukaryota; kingdom Fungi; phylum Entomophthoromycota; class Entomophthoromycetes; order Entomophthorales; family Entomophthoraceae; genus Massospora; species Massospora cicadina. The sequence goes on from JAKSZP010002675.1 coordinate 49,919, forward strand.
AACCAATGATTTGAATTATGTCATAGGGGCAGTGTTATTACAGGAGGGGGAAGACAGGCTTGAGCACCCTGTGTGTTATTTTAGCTGCAAAATGATCCTTGCTTAAACTAATTATCCAATATATGATAAGGAACTGCTAGCGGTAATGGTGGCCTTATGGGAATGGCAGCATCACCTGCTCTATGCCCAACACCCTTTCATTATTTGAACGGACCATAAAGTGCTAGAATACAATCGTGCACCCAGGAAGATGAACCAGCGGCAAGCCAGATGGCATGTGGAGCTAGTCCAATATAACTTCTTGGTAGAATACAGGCCAGGATCATCATATGTACTAGCAGACTGGTTGAGTTGAGACAAAGGCTTAGTGTATAAAAAAAGGAGGAATTGGAGGAGTTTAATACAGCCACAATGTTTTTACTGGACCAATTCACAATGATTGAGGGTGAGGGAAGTGAGTTGGGAGAGGAAGTCTGCCAGAAGCAAATAAGGACAGAATTTGGCCAGTGATTGGGGCTGAGATGAAGGAGGGACAGCCGCACGAGCGCCATAGGGCCTTCATGAAGAGGCGTGGGGTATTATACCACAATTTTCGCATATGGGTGCCCATCCCATTGTTACAACAGGAGGTAATTTGGGTCTCTCATGATCATCCATTGGTGGGTCATCTGGGGGTAAAGATGATGGTGGTTTTGGTGTGATGGGACTATTAGTGGCCAGGCCAGCTTAGAGATGTCAAGAAGTATGTGAGAGAGTGTTTGATATGTGCAAAATCAAAACCCTCAAGGGAACCTCCATTGTGTAAGTTAAAGTCACTGCAGATAACACATGTGCCATATAGTTCAAGTAGCATCAATTTTTATAACGGGTCTTCTGGAGGTGCAGGGAAAGGATGCAGTTATGGTGGTTGTGGATAGACTGACCAAATATGCCGAGTTTTTCACATGCACAGGGAGTTTTTTTTGGAAAAGGACGCAGTAAGGAGCTTCATTGATGAAGTGTTCTCCTGGATTGGATTACCTGAGGAAATCATTTTGGACTATGGTCCACAATTTGTCTCAAAATTCTGGTCAAGTTTGCTGGGGAATTTGGAAACTATGCCTGGTCAGTCCTCGGCATATCATCCCCAATCTGATGGACAGATGGAGAAGGCGGATCATATACTTGATTAGTATCTCCAGTGTTACATATCCAACTGGCAGGATGACTAAATTATGTGGGTTCAGATGGCCCAGTTCACTTATATCAATAATTGTCAATTGTCAACGGAAATGACTTCACTTTTTGTGAATCATGGTCTAAATCCAATATTGAATGGGAGATCCGTGGGCGGAGTGTGTCAGGGGGTGGATGAGATGGCGTGTACCATGGCAGATATTAGAAAGAAGGTATGAGAAAATTTAGAGCGGGCAGTGGCTCAGCAGAAGCAACAAGAAGATTGGCGAAGAGCGCTGGATCCAGCATTTGAGTCTGGGGTCTGGGTATTGGTGGCGGCTAAGAACTATGATGTTTTGGTTAAGAGTTGTAAGCTGAGTCTGAAGTTTCTAAGCACATACCAATTCATTCAAGCCATTAATCAGGTTGCTTCTGAATTAAAGATGCCAATAGGTTCTAAGGCCAATCTGGTGATTCATGCTTCCCAGTTACAGGCATTCAAAGGAATAGTTCCAAATTGACCAGGACCATAAAACCTTAGGGAAGGGGATGTTCCAGTTTATGAGGTGGAACGGATATTGGATGTGAGATGAATGAGGGGCTGGCAGCAACTGATGGTGAAGTGGAAAGGCTATCTGGTGGAGGAGGAAATGTGGCAGATGAAAAAAGACTGCGTGAGATGCCCAGAGAAGGTCCAGGAGTTTTGGGCCTCATAGGGGGGTGATGTAATGGACAGAAGACACCTGATCCATACATTGCCTCATATCAGGTGGAATCTGATCCAGATATCGCTTAAATACAAAGGGCTTTGAACTTGAGGAAATCAGAGCTAGTGAGATTCAACATACTGAAACCAAAATGAATCCATGAAAATATGACACCAGGCTTACACATGGCATGGATGATGATCCGGTGGGATGTATAGTCTTCACAAGCAATGTGCTGGATGGTGTTTGAGAGAGCCTAGCATAAAAGGGAGCTTACTTAATACTAGTGGAGTGCTATCTATTAGAGGATGTTTTTGCCCTGAATGGTTAGTTGCATCTTCTATGAAAAACCAGAAAATCTAATAAAAATTGCTTGCTAACAAAAAATATTATTTTATTAAAATTAATAGTATTGGATTATAATTATGAGCTCAACCAGCGAGCTTGGCATGGCGTTGGCGTCGTTCTTGGCCCTTTCCTGGTCCTAAACCCTGATGTTGATGTGCAGCATCATGGGGACAGTGGTGCAAGAACTTGTGGCAATGACAAGGCATGGTGGAAGGGTTCAAGGATGGGCTTTGGCAGGACTGTCCCTAGTATGGTCTGTGACATGGCTCTTATTTCCCAATTCCTTCATGGCATTTTGGTGCAAACCCGCCTGTTACATGTATGGCTTGGGAATTTCTGAATTCTAGTAATATGTGATTCTAGCCTATCAAAGCTCCAAAAACTTGCTTCCTTTAGGCTGAATGACAAATGGGGGATTATTTTGGAGCAAAATTTACCCATGGGGTAATGACTCAATATATCCTAGCCAATCCCCTATTTCTAGAGATATTGCTCCTTGGGGGACCTCAGCTGCTCCTATAAAAGGGGGTGGTCCCCGCATAGGTGTTTGAATGGGATTAGATGAGGCTGGGGGCAAACCCACAATGGGTGCCCCAGAATAGGCCATGAGGTCAGATGAATTGGATTTCCTGACTTTGTGCTATTTACCCAATTAGTTTTTATAAAAGTGTTGCTTAATTTGTGGGGTTCCACTGAGAGTCAGCCAGGGTTTTTTAGCCAACTAAATCGTTATTATTAATAAAATTGATTCCTCAATATTGCGGACTCATAAATGTCTGACATTTCCTCTATTCAGCTAAGTTTCACCCTCAACTTTCTTATTATGAGGCCTGGGAGGCAAATGCCTGACAGTTCTTTTATAATCTTAGATAAAAACTAATATTAAGAATATATAGTAAATTTAATTAATTGAAAGAAGTCAAGGCATATTATATCCCAGTTTGTAAAAAAAAATAAAAATGAGGTTGGCATATCCGGGGAAATAAACTATCAAGGTAAAAATAAAGAAAATAAACTTGAAATTCATAAAGAGGAAAACTCACTCAATATTTTTTTATTGTTGAAACTTTTCTTGGGTTTTTTCTGACCTGGATAGGACTTTTCTTGAGCCAACTTCATTTAAAGAAAAATCTTGATCGTACCTCAGAAATTTGTGCTGATGAATAATTGGATCTTCACCCACATTGGTTAGACATGCCAATTCTATTAATTGAAATATGATAGAACTGCTTAAGTTTGCAATCTAGTTCATATAACATTAATCTTACTGTATGAAATTTTATACTAAAGTTTGTTTGGTTTTCATTCTCCTCAAAATGGTATTCTTACTCTTAAATAGAACTAGAATTACTAGATACTGGGGCCATTTTAGATCTATTTATATATTTTATAATTCTAAGTTAAGAAGATGATGGTTGTTTAACGATTGTTTGATAGCTCATTTGATTTTTGCTATAAAATCACAAAGTGAATTTTAAGAATTATGTAGTCTGATATATAAGCATGGACTGTTTAAAATACCATTATCGCCGAACTTTTTCTCTTAACATAAATTACACACAGACCAATTAACATTTTAAAAAATGTTTTTTACTGAGAAAGTATCACGTAGGCCATCGGGACTGCAATATGTCTTATTATGTATTTTATATTTGCGAACAGTCTTTGAATTGTTTAAATAACTATGTAAGGTCATGATTTTCACATCTATATTATGGAATAAGCTAATGTGGATAAAGCTTTAGGCACACTATAGAATGACTTGACTAAGCTAGTATTATAAGGGTAGCAATATCGGTGAAGGAATTTGAGACTCAGTATATTTGTAATTTAGGGAATTAAATCGGCGGTTATCATATTTCTAAGCCGTATTAAATAGAGTCGATTGTGATGCTAGCTTAAGGGGAATTAAAATAACAGGAGCAAGCGTTAATAAAATTTTAAATTTTGAATGGTTTAAAAATGTAATGGCCTTAAGCGTGAGTTTAGTTCAAACTTAATATAGAAGCATGTTAATATTTGTTTCAGCTAGGTAACATTTTTATAGTAGGGTATGGATGTAAATAGCTGGAAGATGCGTAAAAAGGTTGACAAACAGGTTGCGGAATTATTAGTAGTTGATTAATTATAACCAGATGGAGGAAATCAACTATTTATTTAATTCACCAGTGTATGGCTACTATAAATGCTTAAAGAGCTAGTCGCAATTCTAAGTATAGAAATGAAAATTGCATTATTAACCCTGACACTCGCAATCCATGGACTTGACACTTGTAATCCAAATTCCATTTCTTGTCAAAATGTAGGCATCGATACATGCTGCACGCCAACTATAGGAAGATTCGTCTTGGCACAACAGTGGCTCAGCAGCTATGGGCCACCAGATGCATTCACACTCCATGGACTATGGCCCAACTACTGCAACGGCACATTCCCACCCAAGAAAGGATGTGACCATCGACGCAGTTACAACAATTTCACTGGAATCCTTAATAGTGACAAAGAGCTTTATCGTCAGATGCTAGAGTTTTGGCCCTCATCTAAAGGCGACCATGCGAAATTCTGGAAACACGAATGGGTGAAGCATGGTACGTGTCTCACCACTTTAGAACCCAAATGCATCCCCGAATTTTACCCAGGAATGGATACGCTCGCTTATTTCCGCCTTACACTCAAAGCAAGGGCTGATTTGGATCTCTACAAAGTCCTCACAAATCAAGGCATCATACCAGGAAGAACCTATCCTAAAACCAACCTCACTAAAGCCCTCGCGACTCTAGGTGGGAATCACATACTTTTCTGTAAGGGTAAGGCTCTAACTGAGGTACATTCAACCTTCCATATCAAAAGCTACGACAAATTGTTCGTGATTGATAGCAGCGGTATAGGTAATTGTCCTTCAAAAATCACCTTCCCAAAAAAGATTTAATCAAATCATTCTAGTTCTCTATAATTTTCAAATTCAATTATTATTCGTCATTTTTGTATGCGAGCTGGTCATAGTGAAAATAACTTGGCAGGGAGATATTATCTGAACTAGACTTGAGCAATTGAAACGTCTGATCGATAAAAGCACTAAATGTTCAGATACTGTATCTGAGTACATCCAAATTGTAAGTGACCGCCACAGAAAAACAGGCTAGAAGACCCAGATTTACTATTACCAGAATACATAAAGATAAAGGTGGGTTTACCCTATCAATATAAAAATATATCTCATTTGGATTTTAAGCTTTCCATATAATCCTATGTAAGATTACAAAGCTTATTAATAGTTTATTTGGGTAACGCCAACCTAGGGATAGATATGTGTTAAAAATACCAAACCTAATATTTTACTAAGAGGATGTAACTTATGGTTTCATCTGGTCAAAGGAAAACGTTACTTTGTATTGGCTTTCATAAGTCATGATGAATTAAAAGTTAATAGAATCATCTATAATGCACTACCAGCTTCTATAAAGATATGAGTATCTTTAAACTATATTAAACTATAAGCACCTAACATTTTGATGTACTAAAAGTTATACTATCTAACTTTTATATACCATATATTGAAGCACAACTAAGATGTCTAGGCTAGTGTGTTGATCTATGCTACCACTTGGTCTAGTTCAATTAACCCTTTAAAAGTCAAGGTATGGTATTTATATCATTGTCAACACACCTCAATGAATTTTACAAGCTTACAGTAAGCAAACAGACAATCTTCAAAGTTTATTTTTATTAAAGAATCAACAATATTGAAACTCAAAATATTAAGTTGATTGGCTACACTCCAATATCAAGAAGCCTAATACTAAGTCCAGCTTTATAGTTGTTTTATCACTTTTTTATAACTGATCATTATTTATAAAACCTTCATTTATTTTATTGCTACATAATGTTTTATATGTGCCCCTATATATCACTCTTGAAGACCAAAAGAAGGTGGTAGAGTGGCTTTAGATAATATTTTATGTCTATTTTATAAAAGATCAAGGATGAAAATGAATAGATAAAAAATGTAAGCTGCTACCAATCTAAATAGAAATTGCTTCAATATACTTAAATTAAAGGCTTTTCTTTCTTGTAACAATCACTTTAGTTACTATGATTTGATTTGAACAGCAAATTTGGATAATCACACATGGGAAAGATGGGCGACTTTAATAACAAAAATAATACAACATGGGTGAGTGTCATGGCAAGTGGTGCGCTTAACGGTGCAACTAAGGGCAAGAAATGCCCTGGAGGGGGACCAGGAACCCAATCCACAAAGAAATTGCAAACTCAGACACTGTCTGGGTTTATGGTATTCACTGTAAAGCACGCGCAATATATGTACACTCAGTTCAACCAACCCTTATCAAAGGTGGAGCACAGGATCAGACTCTTCCTTGTGGATGAGTCACTGACCCTGTGGGAGAAAACATGTGAGGCACAGCCCTCACTTTTCCCTCACATGGTGTTCATAGCCACCAACAACAAGGGATACAGCTGGATCAATATTGGTTTTGAAACAGCCGATGAAGCCAATGCTGCAGCAAAAATCTGCGTGGAAGTTGCCCTCCCTGAGGGCAAAAAAATTGTGTGCACTGCGTGCACCAGATGGAACAAAGCAAAAGCTTTGTTCATATCCTTTGACTCACTCCCCACCAACCTTCCTTGTAAGGTAATAGAGGAGGAGCTCTGCAAAGGTCTTGTGGCCTACGGAGAAATCCAACAACTTGAATTACAGCAATTTCGCTTAATGCCCGACCTGTGCATGGGCAAAGCTATCGCTGTAATTAACCCCTTCCCAGAAGTGGAAGAGGATTTATCCAGAATTCCCCGCGCAGCAGAATTTCACTTTGCAGATGGGGGCCAGTCAGCTGCATTCCGAGTTACACCGGAATGCGCACCACCCATTTGCAACCACTGTGGCTCACTGGGCCACAAGGAACATGCATGCCCTGTAAAAGAGGGCTTAATGGAAAATGATTTTTGTGAAGAAGCTATGGACAAAGATAATGAAAACTTCGCCAAAATGACTGATGGCCAACACCCATTCCGCTGGGGTGAAGATGGACTATACTCCATCGTGGACCCAGTTACAAGTAAACAGTGTAAAGCAGCACAAAAAGCCCACAAGAGAGCAGCGGCTGAAGCGGCGGCACACGCGGAATCCGCCATTAATTATGGATAAATTCATGAGGATATTTCAGATATTCACCAAACCAACCAATCAGAACAATATGCCCAGGTTGAAAATTTTCACAGTAACCAGACTGAGCCACAAAGCGTCATTAGTCATGCACATACTGAGGAACAATGCAACTGCAATTTGGGTGAAAATGCGGTGCACAATGCAACAAAGTTGAACCTCAAAAATATAAAATCCAATCAACAACCCGCATCAAATCAACATGAGACCTGTGCAGGAAAAGTTGATGCAAATGCAAAAAACCGCAATTCCCTTGAATCATTGGGTCAGACTAAAGGAACCAACAATGGCAGTGAAAGAGTTGGAGTACAGATGTGGAGCATGGCCAAAATGAGCCATGGTGGGATAGGACCAGAGGGTCCTCCCAACCGCTCCTGAGGCGCCACGGGCACCTCAGTGTCAATAGGGACGTTAAATATTGCAGGAGCCAGGGCTCATCCGTCCCAAGCCAAAAAGCTGGCATTCCTGCGAAAACCTCTTGTAGACATCTTGGCCATCCAAGAAACCCACTGCCTACAAGGGGAAGAAGAATCCTGGTCAACCAGGGTCGCACCATCACAATCAGTATGGATGTCTCACTGTGGGGTGATAGTCCAAAACAACAAAAAATTTAAAATTACAAATTCATTATCACACTTGCATGGTCAAGTACTGCTAGCAACAATCACATGCCAAGATGAAATAATTTTGTTAGCATGTATCTATGCACCGTACACTGCAACTGAGAGAAAATTTTTTTGAAAAAATTTCTATCCTCACCCTCCCACCAGATATCATCATGTTAGGCGAATTCAACTGCTGGGATAACCCCAATACATATTGATGGCCTAATCCCAGGGGATACCCACCTGGACACATTGAATATCGCACAATGAAGGCATCTCTTGGCTTACAGGATGCTCTTCCTCCCAATTCACCAATCCTTCCCCATATGACAAGACCCAACATATGTGAGGGACTGCTCATATCAATGAGTCGTATTGACCACATCCTCATCCCACAATCCCACCACTCAAGAATCTCTAAATTTACAACAAAAAAGATCAATTTTTCTGATCACCAATTAGTTACGGTGCAGTTAGCGCCAACCCAATTCCACACACAGGTGTCGCCTTGGAGAAAGCTTCACCCAGAAAATATAAGATTGCCTGAGATATCTAACTGGGTTGAAAACAAGGCTACAAACCCAGAATTCACAGCCCCATTCACTTCAGATCCCATCAGAACATGGGAAAATTTCAAAAAAGATTCAATCAACAAAACCTGACATATTGCATCACGCAAGTACACCGCGGACACAGCCACAATCAAGCGTACCTTGGCAGAACTAGACCACCTGGAAATAAATACTCTGAGATCTGGCTATAGCCCTAATTGGGGACGCAAATGGGCAGAAATTTCAGCCTGACTTAACAATCTCATCTTTGAACACCAACACAGAATCAAAGTATTGAACAAAGGTAAGTTCATAAAGGAAGGCAAAACCTGTTCAACATACTTTTTCCACCAATTCCACTCCCGCGGAAACCAGCCCACATGCACACAGGTCCGCAAGACCAACAGCACCATGGAAACTGACCCTGAGGAGGTCAAGGCGGAAGTACACCGCTATTACACTGAATTATATTGCAATATGCCAACAGATCCACAAAAATTAAAGAATTTATTCAAACTGCCAAGATACAAAGTACACCACCAAATTACAATATACTATCCCTTATCACACGGGAGGAGCTTTGGGAAACAATTCGCGGTGCACCACATAGGAAATGCCCAGGGCCTGATGGGATACCCTACGAATTTTACAAAAAATATTTTCAACAAATCGCCCCCCTCCTATTGGCGTCAATGAACCAGAGTTTGTTGGAAACACGCCTATTACCAGGAGGCCATGAATCCTACGTTATAACCTTGTATAAAAAGGGTGACAAGTTGGACCTGGCCAACTGGCGCCCAATTGCACTCTCCAACACTGACACAAAAATTCTAACAAAAATTCTAGCAGCTAGATTAGGCGCAATTGCATCTGACGTCCTATCACCCAACCAGTTTGGGTTTATACCAGGGCGTTCGATATGGAACAACATTCACCCTGTTGCAAATATTTGCCAATCCAAAGCAACTGGTGCCCTGGTCTTCTTGGATCAGGAAAAGGCGTATGACCGTGTTAGCTGGCCATACCTAAAAGAATGTCTACATGCCTTCAAACTCCCACCAAGATTCATAAAATGGGCGATGCTCCTAACAGAATCTGCAACCATGGCTGTATGCGGCCCTGGATTTCTAACAAACAAGATTAAACCTCACAGAGGGCTCAAACAAGAGGATCCCCTCAGCCCACTGCTATAAAATTTCAGCTTTGACCTGCTCCTCCGAGTAACTGATTCATGTCTCATGGGGATAACCGCACAAGTACAACCAACAGTCAAGATACTGGCCTTTGCAGATGACTGCGTAGCAGGTATAGCAAACAATGAAGATGCCCAACAGCTGTAACGCATTCTAGAGGAATTCTCCAAAATGAGCAATGCATCACTCAACAAAAGGAAGACAGAAATTATTCTCTTAGGCAAATACACAAACAATTGGGCCACAACATCAGAACCTCACACCAACACTTGAAGAAAAAACCCAATTATATTACCCTTTGCAACACCTCCCACCACCACTCCTGTCTGACACCTTGGAATCTGGCTAGAATCAGGGCGATATGCTAATGAGACAATGGAAAGTAACCTGTTACAACGGGTATCCAAACGCGTCGCCTCCCTCAAGGGAAGAACCCCAGGATTAAAAGGACGAGTTACAGTTGCTAACTCGCTCATCCTCCCAATACTGTGGTACCAGGCCCATGCGATAGCCTTCTCACCTACCTTTATAACCTCAATTCGCGCGCTTATCCAGGGCTGGCTGTGGCCCAGCTCTCACCCTCCTATATGGATGGAAACACTATTTGGCTCACGCTCAAGCGGAGGCATGGGACTAATAGATTTTGAGAGCCATGCCAATCACATCCTAGGTACCTAGATAAAGGAAATCCTTGCTCCAGACCTCCCGCAACAACATTGGTCCAGAGCAGCAAGGATTAACTTTGCACAGGCGCTCAAATTAACCAACCCACATAGTCCACCCAGACTACTTTCATACCTTGCCAAGCACCCTACTGCAACGGGTCCACATGGAACCTCCCCTCATTTCAAACATATCCTCTGAACTATCCGCCATATGGGATGGACCATAGAGAACATGGGTACTATATAGGGAAGGGGACGACCCAGCCCCCAATTCAAATTAAGAAACCCAGAAAACCACCCCCAGAGGGATATGCTCGCAACAACCCCCAAGCATAGCTAGGATAGAATACCTAGATATGCTGGACATTCCCTATGATTTAACCACACAGAAAGCAATATGGAAAATGACACACCACCCACTCCTACAACCAAGGATAAGAGCAAACGCCTGGCGCTGTTTGAGAAGGACCTATAGGATGGCAGACCGCTCCAACTCCCTCCACAAGACATGTGCAGTATGTGGAGGGGAGGGATTCCTACATCACCGCCTAGAAACATGCCCCCCAACCAAAGCTATATGGCTGAAGTCGCACGCCTGCTCAAGATTCAAAACGAACAGGAATTCTCGATATCAAAGAGTATCTTTGCGCTCCAGATTGAGTCACCAATCCCATCTATACTCCGCTCCCTAATAATACCCATTGCAATGTGAACAATACATATGATTGCATTAGATGCGTTCAAGGGCACAGTCCCAACCATTCATGGGATTATTAACAGATTCCATGTCCACTTACTAGAGCACTTCCAAGCCTGGCTCTATGGATATATGAGACCAAGACAAAAAGCGCTCATAGAATCATGGTTCCCACTCTGGTTCCTCCACACAGACCCTTTCCTTCACACCTGCTCCATAGCAGGGGAAACCCCCTCAGAGTAATGCACCAACCCCCATACCTTGCAGTCCCACTGGCAACAGGGGTAACTTGAGTACTCTGGGGTGCCCAATTTTTATATTTCTTAGTTATTCTCTTAGTTTCACATATATTTGGTAATGTCTGTCCCCTGGTCAGCTTACCTCGGTTAAATAAAAATACTTAAATTAAAGATATATAAAAGTATCCAAGCCTTATAATAGGGTTATGCAATATAAGCTTGGTATAGCCTAATTGTTTATCAAATTTGCCAAACTAATTTTATGAATTTAAATTAATAAGATCTACTGATTATATAAAACTAAGAAACTAAGTGTAAAGGAAAATTTTAATCACAAAAAACCTTTTGGATTTCGCATTAAAACAAAATACATGTTATAACCTTCCATATGTCACAAGTGGAAAAGTGAGCCACAACTATCAAACTTGAAATTTTTTGTCCTACAAGAAGAAATGTCATTAAAGCTCATAATACTCTCTATGTTATAATAAGTTTATACTTATAGTACTTACATAAAATAGAAATAAATATTAAATTTATGATAATAAAATGTGGCTAATTGCCTTTATAATTTTTTATCTGAGATTCTAATTGTAAAAATATGATTGTAGCTCAGTTTGCACTTAAAAATCTCCTACAGTTTTATATAATTAGTAATGAAATTTACGCTTAAAATTACCTACCTAAGATTATATTAGCCTGTGGCTACTCAATGTTTCTTCTTGCAACCTTAATTTTATAAAAAATTTAGGGGTCAACCCTATAAAGCCAAAATGGATTTATAAGAACTGATAATTTGAATCTCATAGGGGGAATTATAAGCTAAGGAGACGTTTCTGTGAAAATCAATATAGTAACTCCATTGTTCACAATGCTATATTTAGATAACCAAAATTGGTGCACATAGTAAGACCTGGGATCAACTCCTACGCCTGAAAAGGATTAAAAAGTCTTTAGAACCAATAAGGGGGCCCAATAAGATGTCTGTGCCTCTCACTAACAAGGGCAACTTAGACCAAGTAGTGGATGAGCAATGGGTCACAGCCTATCCAATTAAGATTCCCATTCTTCAAAACCTCCTTATTAACAATGAGTTGCTAAGAAGGATTAAAGGGCTGTGAAAGGAGGTAGTAGAAGCTAGAGAGCATCATTAACCTCCAGGTTACCTACAATGCAACGCCATATTAATCAGAAAAGAAGTTTAAGTACTCCAAATGTAAACCACTAAAACACAAATGAATCAAGCAGATTATATGTGAGTTTGTAAACACCTCCAAGCCTTCCTACTAAATTGATGGTGACAAGTTCAGCCCCAATAGGTCCAGGCATCCAAAATCTACTTAATTCAAACTGGAATTTAACCTACCATCCCTGTTTATATGTGTGCTTTGTAAGTTCTTCTTGTCTGTCTTGGGCAGGAACCTCTCTGTCTGGATTAAGATTAATTCTGTTCCTTTAAAAAAGGTGCAGAAGCTAGCACCAGTACCTCTCATCTTCAAGGGCGATTTGGCTCATGTAGTGGATGAGAGGTGGGTCATAGCGTATCCCCTGAGGGTTGCAGTTCACCTCCCCACTTTATCCTCCGCTGAGCTGGTGGAACCTATTTGGAGGGGTTTTCAGGTGGTGGCGAAGGCCCAAGGTTTAGCTGAAGAGGCTGTTTCACGCTCCATAGAGAAACAAGCTCCAGAGAAAAAATTGAGCAAATCATTCTAAACCTACTGAGATCCTGCCATTGCATCAAAACTATCATCATCCCCCAACAGGTATGGGAGCGGTCAACCACTTCCCCACCAACTGGGCTCATTATTATGTGGCCTGGCCCTAGGCGCTACATGCCAATTGCTCAAAATGTCTCTGGCAGTGCAAAATGCATGCACGTGACAAAAAAAATAAAATTTGAGCAACAATCCCAAAATGAATTTGACTGATCAGTTTAGACCCAATTCAGTTGCAAAATAGGTATGGTGGGCCAATTTGCTGGATTGTTATGAGTTTAATCCCAATGACAGTCACGCATGAGTCAAAATTTTACTGGAAAGCTTATAAGCAGTAGTCCCAACAGATACCACTATTACTTCATTTTCTTACTTTCCATACCTTAAGTTTAGATAAAAACTCACAAAACCCAGGAATTTTGGCCTCAAATATTTTACTAAAATAAAAAGGTGTGATGATCCCTAGTCTAAGAAACTTCTGACTGGTATTTGTGGCAAGTTTTCTCATTTTTAGCATGTCATTTTGGACGGCTGTACCTGCGGCATTCTGGCTTGGGGTTTTGGTGGTATCATACCTGGAATTCCAGATCAGTCTTATCATTCTTATCAGAACGCTCCATGACACTTATGGAAAGATTGTCACTGTCCATCAAGATGTGACCAAACTGTAAAATCATCTTCTTAAAATTTGATTGGAAGTGATTTAAATGAGGGTTTAATCCAACTTGCCTATTCAGATCAATATTATTATTTGAGATCACATAGTGTATTGATCCATTGTAACCTTAGTATGTCAGAATTATTGTGTTGCAATGCAGACCCCTATATTCCCCAGGTAGGTTTATAAGAAAGCAGCACCCACCAGCTTCTGTTTTTTAGACCTATTATAAATTTTTATCACATTAAATAAATTTGAAATTTCATTTTATGAAATAAGTACTCCAAAGTCATTATTGTCAGCTAATTTCCTTGGTGTTTAGAATGACTGGGCCATAGTGCCGATTATCAATATTCTGTTATCCTCAGCTCTTGGTTATAAGGTACCATTATGGTGTCAGGAGAGTGTCTGTAACGCTCTTGTTCCCAGAGAGGTGGTGCAAGATACACAGATCAGCCACAAGGGAACTAGTAATGAGTAACAATAGTTTAGGAATCCAGCAGATATTTTCTCGCTGGTTTTTAACGCCTGCTGGATTCCACAAAGATTTGTAAAATTTTTAAAATAAATAAATAAGCGCTACTAAAATTTTGATTTTTGTGATTTTTATTATAAAGCAATAAGGGAAAAACAATGATTATTGACCTCTGGTTTTCTAGTAACTAAAGTATTTTTAAGGTTGAGGGGGAATTTGGGAATATTTTTGGAATAGCCTGCATGAGTCCAAATTAAGAAATATGCAGGAATATTGTTTCATAACTTGGAACCTCGCTTCAAGGAAGAGGAAGGAAGGAAGGGGAATTCTGATTGGCCCAAACATACCCATGAAGTAACGTTTTTATGAAATTGAGCCAATCACCGCTTGAAAAATTTCTTGCACCTTGGGGGACCCCCGCCAAGCCTATAAAAAGGGGGGTCTTCATGCAGGTGCATTGGAGGACTTTGTTGGGGTTGGGGGTGTTCCTTTTGATGGTAACCCCAAAGTCCATGGTGAGGTTGGAGTAATACGACCAGCCTATTTTACTAGTGCCTGTACAGGTTTTAAACTGGTGTTTCCCTGATTAATGAGATTCCACTGAAATTTGGCCAAAGACTTTTGGCCAATTTCCTCAACTTTTTCATTATTATTTTTAATAAATGAGCTCTTAACGATATCAGAATATTGCAAATGGCTGACATTTCCTTTTCTTGGCAGAACTCAACTTACAGCATTCTTATCTTTAGTCTGCAAAGGTAAATGTCTGACATCACCCCCTCAAGAATGTTGGGGGAGAGTAGGGTCAAAGGAAACAGCCATGTTTGTGATTAATAGTGATACCAGTAGCTAGATTTTTAATAGAGTACTAGTTTCCTCTCTTGTAGATGATAGTAAAAGGACCCTCCCAGATTGTTCCAAGCTTACCGCTTTAAGGGGTGATGTGGTTATGGTAATACAACACTATGTCAGAAACTTGGAAAGTGGGTAAGGGGGTTTAGACTCATTTGCAGCCTGCCCTTCTTTGGTTACTGTTTTGGCTAGATTGGTCATAGCATCAGATTGAAGTTGAATTTTATGATGAGCCAGTCTTCTCATAACCTTCTCTGGTTCCTCAACTCTAGAAGAGAATACATACTTAGCTAAGAGGGCAGGTATTCCTGGTTTCTGCCCATACAAGACTCAGAATGGTGACATTTTCAAAATCTGGTGATACTAATCCGGTAAGCCATAAGAGCATTATGTAAATATTGATCCCAGTGAAGAGGATCAGATGAGGCCAGCTTCCATAGAATGAAAACCAAGGTTCCATATGCTCTTTCCACTGTTCTGTTAGTGGAGGGGTTATATGGAGCTGAGAAAAGTTGTTTTCTCCCATAGATGTGGTTAGGATTTTAACTACTCTGGAGGTAAAGTTCTTGCCATTGTCACAGAGTAGTACTTGGGGCAACCGTGACGGGTGAAGATGTGTTGATGTAAAAAGGTGGCGGTGTCCTTAGCTGTTTGAGCAGGAAGAGCCACGGCTTCAACCCACTTAGTGAGGTGGTCAATAGATACTAGGATAAATCTGTTACCACTAATAGACTGAGGAAAAGGACCTATTACATCTAAGCTGATGGTGTGGAACGGTTGTTGCAGGGTAATTGGTTGATATTGGTATCTAGACTTAAAGCCAGATTTCTTCTTACAAGTAAGGCAGGCTTCCAAAGCATTAACGATAGATTCCATCATTCCATCCCAGTAAAACCGATCCTTAATCCATTCATAGGTTTTCCTTTCCCCTCCATGACCTAGGGTAGGTTGTGCCTCTAAAATAGCAGGTACACATTCCGAGGGTCAAAGGTAAGGTAGCCAATTTGTCCCCACCTGCTTATACAACTTCCCATCTTCAACTTTAGTGTTTTGAAAGTGCCAGGATAACATCTTTTGAACAGGATCATCCTCATCTTCCCATCCACTGGGAGTCATTAAAAGGTCATGCAACCTTTCTGCTTCACTGTTATTCAAGTGAAGGACTGGTAACCAAGTCAACCCACCAATATTCAAGTGATGGATTCCAGCACGGTGTTTGATCTTCATGTCATAAGGCTGGAGCTTTAGAGCCCAGAGAGATAGCCAACCAGTCGGATCCTTCATTTTCTGTAACCACTTTAGAGATGCGTGATCAGTAACTACAGTGAAGGTAGTTCTATATAGGAAAGGGTGGTAATGCTTTACAGCCAACAGAACAGCAAGGCACTCCTTTTCCATGACGCTGTAGTTTTGTTTAGTCTTTGACATCATCTTACTAAAGTAGGAGACAGGATGATCTACACTGTTTTTATCCAACTGGGCTAAGATGGCCCCAATGGCATATTCCAAAGCATCAGTGAATAAGATGAAGGGTTTATTATAATCTGGGTGCCTTATAATAGGGCGTTGTTGCAGAAGTTGCTTCAGCGTCTCAAAAGCAAACTTCTGTTCTACACCCCACTGAAAAGGAGTGTTCTTGGTCAATAAGCGGACAAGGGGCTCAATAAGTTGGTCAAACTTAGGGATGAACTGATGGCAATACCCCATCATCCCTAGGAATACCTGAATATCCCGTATATTTTTAGAGGATGGAATCTTTAAAATGGCTTCAACCTTGCCCTGCATGGGTTGAATACCATCCTGAGAAATGGAGTGACCAAGGAAATCGTGTTTCCTTTGGAAGAAGGTACACTTTGAGGGCTTTGACTTGATATTAGACTGACATAACCTTTGAAACACCTCCTTCAAATGATCAAGATGTGCATTAAAGGTTTTTGAGAACAACTTGATGTCATCAAGATAGACGATTACACAAGTCAACTTGAGATCCTGTAAAATGTGATCCATTGCACGCTGGAAAGAGGCAGGTGCGTTGCACAACCCTTGAGGTAATCGCGTGGGTTGATAGAGACCTTCACTACAGATAAGAGCGCATTTCTCCTGATCTTGAGGAGAAAGGTCCATTTGCCAATATACGGTAGCTAAGTCCATGACAGAAAATAAATTAGAGCCTGAGAGTTGAGCCAAGTTTCATCAATATGAGGAAGAGGATAGCTATCCTTTTTTGTGAGGCTATTTAACCTGCGGTAATCCATGAATATTTAATGTCCTCCATTTTTCTTTTTTTATTAACAAGAGAGGGGAAGACCAGGGGCTTTGTGAAGGAACTAACAACCCTGCATCGAGTAACTGCTGAAGTTCTGTCCTCATTTGCTGTTCTTCCACCTTGGACCTTTGGTAAGGTTTTGACCAAATGGGATGAGCATCACCCACATCAATGGAGTGGCACCAGCCCTTCATGTAGCCATGATCGTCATCTGATTTGGAGAACATGTCACTATAGCTGTCGATGATAGTGTGAACTTTTTCAGATCATATGGGGTCATCTCGTCTGAGATATAGACGTTGGGTAAGGTACATACCAGGTTATCCGTTGACAGGCCCATATCCATCATAGTACCAATGGAGTGAATTTGTTTAATGTCCTCCACAGGGACTAACAAGCCTCTGCCAATCTCCTGGTGTTTTTTACAACTATGTCCTTGGAGGTGAGGTTTCCCGATAGCAAAGTAATGGGCCTTTGATAAGCAGGGTCAAGAATGCCAGGCAATACCCAAGGCTCCAAAGGACTGACGCTTTCAATACTAACGAGATGAAACAAACAGTGGCGTGGTATATGAAGTGTGACTTTTGTGTCAACCACTCGTTGTTCACCAGGCTTGATCACTACCTCATCTGCAGCATAAAAAGAAATACCTTTCATAGCATCCACTTAATCAGAAAATTACTTTGTGTGACGACCAGAAGTGGTATAAGATAAATATATTGCTGCGCAGGGGTATTCAACCAAGAAAGAGTATTCGTGCCTATTGGACTCTTTATTGGATAAGGCTAGCGGGACTTCATGGTTGAATAACGAGAGAAAACCTTGCTTCATGTTTATTATTCCCTGATACTCAATCATAAATTGGGTGCCGATGAACAAATCATATGTGTTGTTGTCCAAAGCCACAGCAGGGGCTAAATAAAATAAGCTTTCCAACTCAAATGGGAAGAGAGTAATATGCCCTAATAGCAAGGTATTGTTGGGTCCAGAAGTACCAAAGTCTTGCACGTATGTCATTCAGGCGCTAACTTGATCTTCTTGATAAGCTTAGTGGAGATAACGTTGACTGGGGAGCCAGTGTTCAAGATGGCCAAGGTACGGACCTTTTTTATGTCTACTCCAACCTTAGTGAGGGTCTCTCCAAAGTTAGGTGACAAAGCTAAAACCTCCTTGAGCCGTAAGGTGGAGGTAAGTTTTTTAGCAGTCTCAGGGTAGTTATTAATGATAGTTTGTAAGAGATGAACACGATGAAGAGGTTGAATCAAACCAGCTAAGAATTGATCACCATCGCTGACAGTGTCAATCACTTGTGGACACCCTAGGATTTGACTGAAATACGTTTCCTCAGGGATGGTGGTCTCATCTACTCCTCCAGCGTTCAGTTGATCAGGAACATCTACCTCTGCGGGGGCTCCAAGTATGTAATAACCAAAATCATCATAACCCCCTCAGATTTGTCCCCAAGGGTATTCTCAACAACTGACAATGCCATGATGGAGGTAGGAGAGATGGCCACAGGAGATTGAATAGCCTTAGGACACGCCTTTACCAGCTTAGCTGGAGGGGTAGGCACATCAGCTTTAGTGAGCTGGTGTGGACGGATGGTTGTTACTACCTTACAGGGTTTTAATTAATAAGAAGGAGTGGTAACATTTTTAGGTTGCACAGAGGGAACAGGTTTTTCAGGGAGGGTAGGCATAGGGGAGCTCACCCTTACCTGTGCAACTGGTGGTATATCCTTAATAGTGAGAGCTGAAGGAGTCACCTCAGCTTCCTTGGATGTTGCACTTGAATGGTGTCAGGACTTCAGGGGAGGAGCTCCAACCTGATTCCTACTAACAGGGCCCCAAAGCCCTCAGCGAGTTAAAAGGCCTTTAGGCCCAAAATAAAGCTAAAAACAGAAAGGGAATTGGAAGAAACGGTGAATTTATTAAATAAATCCTTGAGTTATTTATATGATCTTGAGTATGGGAAAGGAAAGGATTCAAAAAGTCTCAGCATTAATTGCCAACAACAATTGAGAAAACAAATGAATAAAGTTACAAAGGGGATGGGTGCATCCTCAGCTTAAGTTGCCGGTGCGCCCAAAAGGGATAATTGATTGGGTGCAAGCGCTAAAAGGGATTTCACTGCAAACTGATTGAGTGGTCAGCATCCTCAGCATTAGTCACTGGTGCCAAATTTGAATTAAATAATAATATAATTATCAGGGGTTGGTCCCCGATACTTCAGATAAGGCTTACCCCAAGTTAATGGGGAGCCCAATCTGGCATCTGCACATAGGCGGGTTGAGACCCCTAGTTGGGGCTTCCCCAATTATGGGAGAATCCTGACAAATGGAAATTGGCAACATCTATTAATGCCTCCTTGAGGTCTCGGATATTATGGAAATGGCGTTTTACTGAGATAATATGCTGGGCTAGAGAGGGCTGAGAAGCTAACCTGGTTAACAGGGCAGCAACAGCATCATCTAGGGTAGCATGTTGGAGATTGTTAACTTTTGCGCAGCAAGGTATAATCTTTCAGCAAAGGCAAGAAGTGGTTCACCCTTATACATGCTAAAGTGCATAAAAGCCTGTTTTTCCCTAAGTAGACTCTGCTTTGATCCAAATTCATCCACAAGAGCCTTCTTCACCTCTGCCCAAGTGAGCGAAGGGTTCAGGTAAGGAACTATCATCTCTTGTGCTAGGCGGCTTAAACAGGGTTGGATATATTGAACTTTTTGGGTATCAAAGGAGCCATACATGGCAGCTTCATAAACATACAAAAACGTATTGATATTACCTTTTCCAGGAGTGAATTTTTCCATAAGGGGAAACTGTAAGGGCGCTGCTCAAGCTCCTTTAGGCGGGATAAAGCACTAGCAAGTTGCTCCTCAAGAGCAATGATTTTGGCTATACAGGGGTCCCCTGTAGTGAGCACCATTTTGTGGGAATCCAGCTGATATTTGCTCGTTGGTGATTAATGCCTTCTGGATTCCACAAAGAATTGTAAAAATTTTAAATAAATAAATAAGCGCTACTAAAATTTAGATTTTTGTGATTTTTATTATGAGCGCGATAAGGGGAAAATGATGATTCTTGACCTCTGACTTTCTAGTATTTAAATTAATTAAAAAGGTTGAAGAGGAATTTGGGAACATGTATGTAATAGCCTTCATGAGTCCAAATTAGGAAATATGCAGGAATAGCTTATCATAAACTTGAAACCTCGCTTCAGGAAGAGGAAGAAAGGAAGGGATATTCTGATTGGCCCAAATGTACCCATGAGGCAACGTTTTTATGAACTTGAGCCAATCACCACCTGAGAAATTTCTTGCACCTTGGGGGATCCCCGCCAAGCTTATAAAGGGGGGGTCCCCGCGCAGGTGCATTGGAGGACTTTGTTGGGGTTGGGGGTGTGCCTTTTGATGGTAACCCCAAAGTCTGTGGTGAGGTTGGAGTAATCCAACCAGACAATTTTACTAGTGTCTGTACAGGTTTTAAACTGGTGTTTCCCTGATTAATGGGGTTCCACTGAGAATTGACCAGGGACTTTTGGCCAATTTCCTCAACTTTTTCATTATTGTTTTTAATAAACAAGCTCTTAACAACATCAGAATATCACAAATGGCCAACATTTCCCTTTCTTGGCAGAACTTGACCTAAAGCATTCTTCTTTTTGGTCTGAAAAGGTGAATGTCTGTAAAATGGGAATAAGGCACCTTGGAAGGTGCCAGAGCATAGGGGACCCAGTGACAGGGTGTATAACACTGAGTAGATAACAAGGTAGTTCATAAACAACAGAACCTTGGCTGTACCCCAAGAAGTCCATAACCAAGTGCATATTAGTGTCAGGGTGCTTGATTGTCCCAATCTGGAGGGGACCAGGACTGACCAGTTGTGCAACTGATTCTGCTGTTAACTTTGTTATCAAAATGACCTATATAGTTGGAGACCTCCTTGAGGAGGTCCATGCATAGGGTAGCCCAAGGGACCATGCAAAAACGTAAACTAGTGGAAAATTTTATTAAGCAAGTTGACCAACGTAGAAGGCTGTTCTTGTGGAGTTATTAATAAAAAATAGGAGGAAAATTATCAATCTGTGAGAGTGGTGATAAGCCTAAACGAACCAAAAACTCAAACTACATATGGCATGGTACTGTAGCTTGAGATTGTCCAAACCCAAGTTATTAATTGCAACTTAATTTATCCCGTTTTGGCAATATTGTAAATGAAATGGGTTTTATAACTATGTTCCCCTAAGCAACCATACCAAACCATCCTAATTAATAGCGTAGCTGATGCATTTTAACGTCATTGATGTAACAATGGGCTGAGCATCAAGCGCATCTCCAGGACCAACCTGGGAATATCTTACCTGTACCCAGCATTGGTTCAGGGTATGCTTAAGGTCAGGGAGGCCTTCCAACTTAACCTTTTTTGGCCTCCTCACGACCAGTTTTGTTCCTACAGTCTATACCCTCAATTATGGCATGTAAACATGTCATATATGACAAAACTTTGCTTGATTCAATTCTTTGAAGCCATAGGGTACTGCAATTTCACCTTGTTAGATAAAATTTCAACACTTATCGCCAATTTGTAAAGATGTTTTACCAGGTCTTCACCTCCCATTGCAAAAAGTCCTCATAGTACAGCTCTAGATCTTGGGTTTTTCAACCCTGAATCCTCAGTTGCGCCTGCTACCAGTATAAGGCTCATCCTGGGAGTATTGGTTTCAATTGTTGTTAGTTTAACCTCAAGTTATCATCCCTAATAACTATAGGATACTCTGGTTGGCTTTACCAATCATATTATGGATGTCATTTTGGGTTTCAACTTATCCAGACTGATAGACCAGTCATATTTTATCACCCAGTTCCAAATATAATGGGCTGATCTCCAATCTAAGCCATCTCCACCCTTCTTTTGAATTAAATGAAGCGATGGCTTCATTATATAGGTTGAACTTCAAATTTTTCTTAATCTTATGTCTCCTTGGTGGTCAATATGCCCATCTGTTATGCGCTTCCACGCCATGTTTTTAAATAACTTTATGGCTCAACAAACACTAATGCTTACTAAAAGCCCAAGCTTGAGCTGAACAATAGGTGTTAATCCATCCATACCTTCCTCATCTTTGTATAAGTTGCACGTTCAGTTTTCTGTTAATGTTTCAACACCTTCCACTTTCTTGAATGCTCAAAGAAGTGTGGCTACTCTGGATTTGATAGATGGTGATGCTAGTCGCTGGGTACATGGATTACTGCATTCAGATAACCATGCAGAGATTTCAAAACCCTGTTTTTCTTGGTTCCAGTAGTAAAATCTGGTATCAAGATTTTAACAACTTCTCCATGTTTTCACCTTAGGATTGGAATCCTAAAATATGTCCTAATTTTTTGAGTCCTGTCACGATTTTGATATGACTGGATGATAGTCTTGGGACAGCCAGGCGTAAACCGCCAAACACAGTATCAGTTATGAATATTCAATTGCCTTAAGCCAAGGCGATATTGAGATATAATGAGTCTTATTGGATATAATGAGTTTATTGGATCGCCTCTATATAAGGCGACAAGGCGATAAGGCAATGTTGATGTTTGACGAATATGAAGTAAATCGCCTACAAATAGGGTGACAGCGGATTAAAATAACAAGTCAAATTTGAGGAAAATCGGCGGAATAGAATAACCCAAGCAATGAGAAATAGTATCGCCTGCAGCTGATGTATATAAGCAAAATGGGTGATTGAGATAGGTAGATTTTTGAGGGCAGACAAGATGGGACAGCAAGGACGCTGTATTTATAAAAAATAAATAAAAGAACTGTTGTGGCAATTGCTCCTATTTTTAATATATTTCTAAGTGTGTCCAAAGGACTGATGATCTCCACATCGTCCGTCCATTGCTCAGAGGGCTTGACCTGTGTGAGTAGCTCAACGGATCCTAGAGATACCATTCAAATTTACAACAGTGGTGCTCACTACAGGGGGCCCATTGATCATCCACCCAACACTCCTGAATTCTCCAGTTGCCAATTATGCCTTACCCAAGTCATGTTATTGGGGAGTCCTCCCAAAACTCCATATCCGCTTCATATGAGGAAATCAAAGTTACCTTGGACGCGGTACTCAAAAACCAAGCTAAACTCCTTCAAGAATGTAACGCGGTCATGCATCAACTTGATAGTATTTTTAGTCAAATAAGAATCTTAGGACAACAAAACGAAGAACTTATTTAATGACTAAATGATACCACACAGCGGTTGCAATATGCAGAACAAAGATTCTCTACTCCTTCTCAGTTGTCGCACTGGGAGGATGATGACTACCAAGAAGAAGCATCCTATGTAGGAGAAAACAGCGCTGGTCATAGCTACGACCTTCATTATAATAGCACCAGATATTCATATGAGTTGGAACACCACTTACCTCCAGTAATGGCTGTACCACCTACAATTGATGGTCACGCTACCCCCAAAGCAATGAATATCCCCACTTCCAATAAAAATGCTCCTCATTGTGAGTTCACTTTTGGGTCTCGTTCCATTCCTCAGTGTGGACCTAATAACTGCAAACAAAGAGAGGATGTTAATACTGAAAAGATACCCCCATTTAACCGCAATGAAAACATCCATGGGTTCTTTAAACGATTTGAGTTCACTGCAGAAGGAGCCTCTGATAAATGAAAAGCTAAACTGCTAATATCTACCCTGGACATAGGAAGCACCGATCAGGTCACCTGTTACCTCCCCAATAGCTCCATCTCCTATAAAGATGTAAAGGACACTGTGCTCCGCTTGTTTGGGGGAAACTCAAAAATGTCACAATGGAAAGCAGAATTTCTAACAATCAGGTTCTGTCAAAATGAGACTCTCATAAGTTCACTGATTGTTTCACCACAGAAGCCCATGTACTGATTGGAGCTGATTACTTAGCAGAAGCTGACATGTGCATTGCCATGTCCACCACAGTGAAGCCATATTGCGAACTTTCTAATGTTATTTCACCACTTCTGGATGATGATGTACCTCTGCTTAAAATTGTACAGTTTCTAAGATGGGTATCCCCTAACTTTTTACCACCAAATTTGGATCATAAGACTACCGCTGCCCCAGCACCCTCTTATTACAGAGAATACTATCAGCCGCCTCCAGCTTTGTTTAGTAATCCTTGGCCTTACTATAACTCTGCTCCTCATCCTTGGCTAAATTATAATTAACAGTACGATCAGCATCAATGGGCTGGCCATGACAACCGCCAGCAACCCAGTTATCGACCTGGACCCAATTATGCCAACCATCAACAACTGGTTTACTGACCAGGAACTGGGTATACCAAAAAACCCCAACCCTTCTGATCTGGACCCACTTATGATAACTCAGGACGTAGTTCTTATGGGGTTACCTGCTATGAATGCGGTTGCCCTGGTCATTTGGCAAAGTTCTGCCACAATCGCCACGTGAATTATGTACAATAAGACCAATACTATCAGGGAAAAGATGGAGCGGAGTAGAGACAGGACCCTCTACCTCCGCAATACCCACTCAACACGTCCCTGAATCAATATTAGTATACCCTGCGAAAATTCCTCAGTACAATGATGGAATTCTATACCAACCACTGGTTGGAGGAGTAAATGTAGTAACCCGAGCTCAAGCTAAGACAGTGGCATAAGAAGAATACTTCAAACAACCAAAGCCCTACGCCTGTCATATGCTTGATCAAGCGTCCTCAGACCAACTTGATCCTGCCGTGGATGCGCCAACTCTGAAAGTAGTAAACGTCGCCCTTCTGGTAGATGCCATTGTCAGAGAATACCCCCAAGTCGGAGAGGGGCTTAAGAATTTTCTTGGGAAAAGAGAGCTCATAAATGTTCACATATTAAATAGCCAATATTCTTCTTATTCTGAGTGTACCTACTGTGATATTTTTGTTGTGAAAAATAGTGTTCGCGCTATAATTGATACTGGTGCTCCAGTCAATATAGTTTCCACTAAGTTAATGCAAAAATTAATGCTGAAACCTGATGTAGACCATAACATGGTTTACGGAACTGCTGGAGCTGTAAGCACTGTCTCTGAGGGAGCTTATAGTGTGCTGCCTCTACGATTTGGGTCCATTGTCATTGTGGCTCAGTGATTGTGTTACCAAAATGAACACTATGACACATTAATAGGGACCACTTTTCTGCGTCATTTTGGGGCTATCATTGACATGATGGAGGAGGCCCTCAATAACCTGGGTCAATGGATCCTAATTTATCTTACTACTAGGGGAGTACCAAAAGACCTGGTGCATACAAGTCATATCAACCTCGCCTATTGTGACAGGGTATGGCCTGTTTGCTACCATTGACTGAAGTGCAAAACTTGGGCCCTTCCTCAGCAGATCTATGAATATCAAGGAATACCTCTTTGAGCGGCAGGGCCCATATCCATTCCTTCTGGTCATCAAGTCTTAGTGAATACTGAGTTAGAGGTAGAAGTGCCAAGTGGTTTATATGGGAAGTCATTGGGCTCTATCATCAAACATAGTTTGAGCCGCATGTGGCTCCAGGGATTATCCTCCCAGGACATGGAGAAATAAAGGTTTTATTAAAAACCTACAGAGCGAACCAATGCAAATCCGCCGCCACCAACTATTGCGTATCTACATCTGATTCCTATAGAAGAAGTCCGCCAGGTTCATGATTTTGGATCATTGGATGAATTTGGACTACCACTTGAACCATTGGTCGATGTACTAATGGTGGTACCGCAGAGTAATTTAATGGGATTAATGGATGAAGAAAAAGATCAAGCAATGGCTTTATTTCAGAAATATAAGGGGATTTTTGCTGTTGACAATCACGATTTAGGGTGTGCTCGGGGGTGGTCCATTGATTGGACACCGGTGATCATCCTCTGATAAGGTCTCAGCTGATCCTGCCGCTCTCAGGCAGCGGAAGATGTGGTTACTGAAGAAATTGACAAGTTATTACAACAAGGGATGCTTGAGCCATCCAGGAGCCTGTGGGCTTCGCCTGTTCTGATAGTAAAAAAGAAGGATGGCACCAACCAGGTAGTAATAGACTATTGGAAACTCAACAGTATTACAAAGAAGGTTTCATACCCCTTGCCAAGCATCAATGATGCCCTGGACCAATTAGGGGTTTCCACTACTTTTCTGCAATGGACTTTAATATCAGGCTACTGGCAAATTGAGTTACTCTTGGTGGAACAGGAAAAATGCGCTGTGATCACCTTTAAAGGCCTTTTTCAACTGACACAGATGCCTCAAGGACTGTGTAACGCTCCTGCTACTTTTCAGCGGGCCATGGACACTATTCTTGGCGACCTGAAGCTGTCATGCGTCCTAGTATACCTCAATGATTTAACAATTTCTCTTGAACCTTTTCGGAGCACCTAGACCACCTTGAAGCAGTATTTCGTCAGCTGGCTGAGGCAAACATAATAATTAAACCTCAAAAGTGCAACTTTTACAAAGATCAGCTAAAATATCTGGGTTTTGTGGTAGACGCAACTGGGCTGCAGCCACAACTGGCTAAGGTGGAGTCCATTAGCAAAATGGCTACAACTAATAATAAGCGCAACATACAGGTATTTCTAGGGATGGTCAGTTACTATTGATGCTTTATCCCTAATTTTAGCTGTATTGGGGGCCCGCTATTCGAGTTGTTAAAAAAGGACGCTGTGTTCAAGTAGATGGAACATCATAAATCTGCTTTTGATGCACTCTGTATGGCGTTGAGCAGCGCACAGGTGCTGCAATACCCAAACTTTGATCAGTAATTTATTGTTCAGATGGATGCATCCCTTCTGCTGTTGGGGCAGTACTTTCTCAGAAAGATGATGAGGGAGAAGAGCATCCTGTTGCTTTCTGTAGTCATAGTCTGAACTGTCATGAGTGTAAATATGCTGTGACTGAGCGAGTGTGCTTAGCAGTAATATATGCATATAAACAATTCAGAGTCTATCTGCATGGGGGTAAAGTTTAAAGTCATAACTGTTCACACATCATTACGCGGGTTGCAAAATCTCAAAGAACCAGAAAGACAATTGGCTCAATGGGCTCTCAAGTTACAGGCTTACAATTTTTGAGATTCTCCATCAGCTGGGAGTGAAGCATCAGAACGCGGACTGTTTATATCAATTACTGACTATTGCGGTGACAGCAGACCTTAGCAACGTGATTTATGATAAGATGCTCAGCAGAAAATATGATGACGAACTGCCTCAAGTAATCAAAATGTTAAATGAATTGTGCTCAAATACCTTCCAACGGAATGGAGAATTGTATAAATGGATTGGAAATTCTATGGTGAATTTCCCGTGGCCCTCCGCATGGCCAGGAATCATTATGAGCGCTCACAGGGCAGTTGGGCATGGTGGCATGCGTAAGTCTATGGAGTTGTTATGCCCACAGTACCATTGGGAGAGTATGAGTTTTGATGTGCTCAAAATTATTTCCTGTTGCTATCAGTGTCAAGTGGAGAAGCCATTCCATTGTATGACGTCATATTGGTTAGTGAAACCACATTTCGCTTGGCATATGGTCTCCCTCAATGTCATTGGGCCCTTGCCAACAGGAGCCAATCATTGTAAGTAAATTCTTATAGCTATCGACCACTTGACTTGGTGGGTCAAAGCAAGGGTGATATGAGATCTAGGGGCCATTATGGTAGCTAAATTTGTGGTAGAATGCATTATTCAGCGGCATGGTTGCCCTCAGTTTATTCTCACTGATAATGGCACCAACTTCACCTCGCACATACTTCCTAAATTGAATGAGCTTATGAGGATCCTCAGAGTTCTGATGACCCCATACCACCCCGAGTCCAATGGAATGGTTGAACGAGTGAATGGAACTCTGTTGAACATACTCCAAAAATTAGTAACGGATCGCCCTTCTGATTGTAGCTCCCTCTTTTCCACCGCCATGTTTGCATATAACATTAGTTACCATTCCACCACGGGAAAGAGTCCATTCCAATTACTA
The DNA here is from genome assembly GCA_022478985.1 of Massospora cicadina. Taxonomy (NCBI): domain Eukaryota; kingdom Fungi; phylum Entomophthoromycota; class Entomophthoromycetes; order Entomophthorales; family Entomophthoraceae; genus Massospora; species Massospora cicadina. Next base: position 78,213 of record JAKSZP010002675.1, read on the forward strand.
TATGGCTGACACCTGGCTCTTCTGGCGTTGCTTTATGCATGTGTAGAAGACACTGGCAGATTAGAACCCCACCACTATTTGACTAACCTCGCGAACGTTCTGATCAAGCTACAAACTGAAGCATATTCCTTCAATATGGCTAAGAAGATTAAGAATCAGGCAATTGATCAGACATGCCATAGTGAATTGGTGTCATTCAAAGAGGGTGATATGATTCTCTTTCACAATCAGCACAGATTCAGCTGGAAGCATAAACTTACCAACATTTGGATAGGTCCATTTGAAATAATAGAGAAGACTGGAGTTGATGCATATACTATTAATGATCCTATCAGTAGTCAGATCATTAATCAAGTACACGTGAAGTTCCTCAGACCTTATAAAAAATAGGATCCTATTGTCCAGTCAAGGAGGGGGTAATGTCACAATTTTGATATGACTGGATGATAGTCTTGGGACAGCCGGGTGGAAACCGCTGAACACAGTATCAGTTATAAATATTTGATTGCCTTGAGCCAAGGCGATATTGAGATATAATGAGTCTTATTGGATATAATGAGTTTATTGGATTGCCTCTATATAAGGCAGCAAGGCGATAAGGCGATGTTAATGTTTAATGAATATGAAGTAAATTGCCTACAAATAGGGCGACAGCGGATTAAAATAACAAGTCAAATTTGAGGAAAATCGGCGGAATAGAATAACCCAAGCAATGAGAAATAATATCGCTTGCAGCTGATGTATATAAGCAAAATGGGTGATTGAGACAGGTAGGTTTTTGAGGGCAGACAAGATGGGACAGCAAGGACGCTTTATTTATAAAAAATAAATAAAAGAACTGTCAGGGCGATTGCTCCTATTTTTAATATATTTCTAAGTGTGTCCAAAGGACCAACGATCTCCACATTGTCCATCCGTTGCTCAGAGGGCTCAACCTGTGCAAGTAGCTCAATGGATCCTAGCAATACCATTCAAATTTACAACAAGTCCTTTCTGACTCAATTTCTGCTCTAAAAATTCTATTAGATGTTCTTGTTATAGCATTCCAGCCTGCATTGGACCTCACCTCAGTGGATCATTTCTCTTGGGAACCTTTTCTAGCTACCTGGAACAATTTACTTTGTTGTTCATTTCAATAGACGCCCCACTTTGGAGTGAAAAAGTAGGTGTTGGAGGACTATAAGAGTTTTCCCTTGTGGCTGCCCCAGGAAGATCCATTCTTATTAATTTTCCTAGTCTTTTCACCTCCTGTGAAAACTAAAACTTGGTCAGGTCAATAAAATAGACTTATTGTTTATTCAGTTCTCATACATATATTCTCCCACCCAGAATAAATGTGCTCTGGTGACCAAACTCCATCTGTTGTGCCATGTGCCAATGGAAACCAGGTATCTTTAAATCCTCTGATGCCTTTATCATCTTCAGTAAAACAGGCAACGATTGATGGAACCCATCAGATTGGGGAAAAGCTCCATCATCTGAAAATAGCCCAGTTAATATTTCTGTATTTACAACATCCTAGCCAGTTATGTACTGTGTTGTTGCAATTAAATGATATCATGTCTATTTTTTGTTGCTTTTTTTAATTTAGTTGTAATCTCAAAAGAAGCCCACTAATGCCCTCTTGGATACAGGAGTGTCTTAAATTCATGAGTTAAATAGATGCACAGCATATATTTTTAGATATTAAAAATGTGCTAATCTGTATTATGTTCTTTTTCAGCTTCAATGTCTTGTTACAAAGTGAGATGACCTATCACATTTTCTGTGCATAAGTTCTGCTTTTACAACCGTTCTACTGTGGTGCTGAACTTACAGTTTTTATTAATCTTGGGTAAGTAGATGGTGTCGTCACAGGTATTATCAACCTGGAGTCAAATTCTTGTCTTTTAAGAATACACCCTTATATGGTGCGTTTCCAGCACTAATATATTATCCTTAACAAGAGCATTAGGATCATTCACTTCAAAGCCCTCCATCACTGAGCTTCCACCTGACTTCCTTTACTAATTAATGCCTTATAAGATATATTTAATATGGAAAAAGACAATTGTCTCCCGCTTCACTATGAGTATAATTTGGTTTTCTGATTAATGTTGGATTTGATCAATATAAATACCATTGTATCCATATACCAACAAGAAGATAAGATTTAGATGTTTTATATAGAGGACATTATCTAGAAGGTATAAGTATTCTGGAACTCTCACATTGCTTCTACTATAGTCTTTGCATAGAAAGTTGATGGAATCTTATGGCCATATGTGGACTATAACTCCTGAACAACATAATCGTGCATGATCCCTACCCTCTGCCCTTGAAGCAAACATTCAGCCAGGCAATTGCAAAGTCATATGTCTTTTCTAGAGTCAAAAATGTAAACGCATCTAACTAAATAAGGGTAGTGGAAGTCAAGGAGCGGATCACATCAATTTGAAAAAGGCTTAAATTACAGTTTAAATTTATGTTTTTCTCAAAAATGGACCTGCGACTTCCCAATATATGATAGATACCATTTTGGGAAATCTTTGCTTTACCTTTTTCATAGCCTATATCAACGACATTATGTTGAATTCATTAATCATGAACAGCATGCAAAGGACATTGGAGTTGTGATGTCTGCCTTTAAGAAAGCGGTTTTGTATGTGAAGTCCTCAAGATTTGAGTTTTTTAAAGAGGAAATCACTTTACTGGGTAATCTGGTTATTAAAAATGAATATGTAATACCTCCTGTAAACTTAAAAACCATACATTAGGGCCCACCACCACAACAAAAAACAACTTCACAGCTTCTTAGGCACTGTTAATTTTCTTAAAAACTTTACTCACGCTATCTTAGTTGATGGCACCCCTCCACCCCCTGACAGGGAAAAACATATTATTCAAAGGGATAGAAGCATGTCAACAAAAGTTTGATACCATTAAAGAAGAATTTGCGTCATCCTTCATTATCAAGAATGCAGTCCATCTAGGTCCTTTATTATGGTGTGTGATGCATTGGTGGCAGCTGTTGGGTCTATGTTATTCCAAGACCATGATGGATTAGAGCACCCTGTTGCTTACTTCTCTTTTAAGTTCTCCTCCTCTGAACATTCATGTGCAATCTATAACAAGGAGCTTTCTGTAATGACATTGGAGCTCACTTATTGATATTATTTTCTTTAGGGAGCACAACACAAAGTTAGCATCAGAATGGATCATTAATCCCTCATGTATTTTAGAAATCTTCAGAAATTGGCCCAAAATCAGGCTCAGACATATTGTTACCCTTCATTATCAATTTAAAAACAAGTTTGTTAAAACGCCCTGAATGTCTTTATAAGTATGTCAAGTTGCAACCCCTCATTGTGACCCTCCAATGAGAAGTCCCAAGAGCTGACTATGGTCATCCCACTTTTTAATGCATGGCAAACTCACACTACTGCACAAGTAATAGTTTTCCTTGAACTCTTTAATATTCCTAGATCACAAGATCTCTGTCCCCTGGCAAGGCCTAATCTTATAAAATTGAATAGAAATATACACAGTAAAAAATTTATACAATTCTGGATATAATAAACCTCTACTCCAGAAACAACTTTCAAAATTTATATAAGTTTAGACAAAAGGTGATCTTTGATTAGGATAACTGTTAAAAATATTTATATGTAATCCTAGCCACTAGAAATAATGTCTTAATTTCTCAGAGCACATCAACAGGGTTACAATAAATAATTAATACATATTGGATAAGAGTGCATATCTACAGGAAAAGGCTTATTAAAGAATGTGAAATGGTATATGACTATCCTAGGATGACTGAGGGTTTAAAATATGGGAAAGATAGTAGCACAAATTTATGACTCAGATGTTCAAATACATTCTAAAATACCCAAAATAATGAAAGGAGCATAAAGTTAGGTATTCTATTTTTATAAAAACTTTTTGATTACACATCTCCCCCTTAACTCAACACATTTCTCAAATGACTTTCCTGAGGAGGTTGACTGCCATAGTAGGGCATTTGAGACTTTGCATGGACCCTGTTGATAATCCTCTCATTGGATAAGTGCTTGATGGTATAGGCATTAGAGGACAAACGCTCTAAGATTATTTATGGTATTATCTAAAGCGTTAAAACTTTATTTATACTACCAAATCTGTATGTATCACAGTATGATACTTAGTCACTTTCTTGTTTTTGTGTAAAAATCCTCTATTAATATAATTCTAGGCTTTGTGATTGAACTTTTTAGTCAATGAAGCCCCATAAGTTTTGGTTTGAACCTTGATAATGCCCTTCCCAATCTGATAAGATAATCTTTAGGTCTAATCCCATCATCATTTTATACAATCAAGTGCAACGAGGGGGTCAAGGCAGGATGCCAAACATAGAGCTATTGAAATAGTGAGAATCCCATATCACTAATAACTGATTTAATAGTCAAACATTGTTATTAGACATAAAGGCCCACTGGGATAAAAATTGTCACCAAACTTGCGGAGGATTTTTGCTATGGTTCTGTTAACCCTCTCAACAGTCCCATTAGTATTGGGATGATAAGGGAAGATAGGACACTTTTTATTCTTATGAGTAAATTAGTTCAGAAATTATCTAGAAGATAAAAAGGTAGGGTTATACATTAAAATAACCTTAGAACACTTATGCTTATGGATATTTTGTTCCATGTGAAATTTTTTAGCAGTTACTGCTCCAACATTGCAAATAGGTTTATTCTTGGCCCACTTGGTCAAGTGTTTGATAACCACAATAATGCAATAGTTATTGAAGTTGCTTACAAGAAAAGGTTCAACAACATCAATTAATATAGTATGCTAGCCCAGTTGGGCTTCTTTAGTTTACATGCATTGGAGACCTTAAAGGGCTGCCATGGTTGGTATTTTTGACACTTCTTCATTTTTTCTAAATATAAGATCTCATGGACTCCCAATTATAGCTCTATTATACTTGCTTTAGAGTTTTGTTCAGTCCACCATGGCCAAAAACTTGGTGAGATTATATAACAATTAACGGCCATCTGAATAGGGTTGGGTACAAGCATCTTTGACCATCACTTCCTATTTTTGTAGTCTATCATCTTTAATACCTGTTTTCTTTAATTGGTCCAAAGTGCACCTAATTATAGCCTCTGATCATAATATTATCAGGCCTTCATTTTACTAAACAGTTGATTTGAATAAGGGATCACGCTGAAACAATAATAAACTTGGAGAGTCCATTAGTATTTTTGATGAGCAGAAACCAAGTGGTGTACTACATAGGAGTAAGCCTGAAGCTTAAATGCTATCTGACTAGCCATCATTTGGGCTCTTTAAGATTGTACAACTACATCAAAAAGGCGTGATTGGTAACAACCTGGAGCTTAGTCCTGTGAAGCTAAATGCGGAATTGTTTTTTTTTAGTACTAGATGGTCCCAACCTAAATGCGGAATTGTTTATAACAAAAATAATGGGTAAACACTATAAATCTTAGGATGCTTGCTTGATATATAAAATCCTTTATGTTAATTGTAAAGAAGTTCAGCTATAAGACCCTGAATTTTAGCCAGTGTCTTATAGTATTTTGACCATTTGAAAGATCACTAGGCTTATATTAAACAAATCTGACTCTTCTGGTTGATATTAGGCTCAATTTGCTTTAAAAATACAGAAACATTTACTAAGGCATGCAAAGGTAAAAGCAGAAATTCTGAATTGACAGCTTTTTGACACTATTTAAGAAAAGAATTTGATAAAAACTCCGGATAAAGAGAATTAAGAAAATATAATTTTATTTTAAGAGATAATATTTGATGATCTTCTCATTAGGCCAGGATCTGGTATTCATATCTTTAGGGCATCTCCTGGCCACACATTGAGCACGAAATTTCAACAGATAATTATTATTCATCTCAATTTGGCCTTTGACTGATACAACTATGACCTATTTCTAGGACTATTGATGGTAAAATACTCTCACATTTGGGAAGTTTTCAAGAACAAAATTGCAACGTGAACGTGAAAATCGTCCTAAACCCAGCCCAAATTGCGTCTTGTTATACAGCTGAAAAAATATGACTTCTGGGAAATCTGGTATCAATTTTGAGTAAATGACATACCTTTAAGTAGGACGTCGGCAGGCCTCTCTTTATTGCACTAGATACTCCCTTCTGGGCAGTCCATATGCAAGTGCCATTGTGCCAATTATGTGGATCAACATACAAACTTTTCCAGATGGCGTGAAACTGACTATGAAATATGATGCCAATCTTAATAATTCTATATGTCCATGGAATTTTTAAAATTTATTTTCAGCAACAATTCCCAGAAAATTTAAGATAAATGGCTGATATTGCTCCTGATTATTTAGAACCAAATTATGAGTTTGTCTTATGTATAATTAGCAAAAATTTAGCAGGGATAATCGCCTAAGATGTCAAAACTATAAATGGTAATAGTTAACATTGAGATATTTGGCACAATTTTGTAATAAAAGTAGTTGGCCACAGTATAAAATAAGAGTAATTAGCCCAAGTTTTGAGATGATAGTCTACTGATTTGTGGTTGTCAAAGGTTTTTTGGGTCAATCACCAGAATCTGACATTTCCCCCCATTTGACTTTAAACATAAGCCCTAAGATTCCCAATTAGCCTTCATTGATTGTCGTCATTCTTTGATTTTGGCCAAAATTGCTGATAGATATGGGGCCAGGTGCATAGCCTTAACATTGGCCCTAATTGACAATGGATTTGTGTCAGATCTTCTTCCTCAAGTGTGAACTATAGTAATTAATTAGGTTATATTATTATATAAATATTTCTTTAATGTTTTTTTTTATTTTTTTATTATTTTTTCTTTTTTCTTTGTTTTACTATCTTTGCAATACTCTTATTAGATATATGTTCTTCTTAAATGGCCAGCTTATTGAACCTTCTTAGAAATTTTGTGTGGACACAGTTGCATATATGGCCAGTCTTAACAGAATTGACTATGTATATGAACTAGGATGTCTTATATATTTCAAATGTCCCAATACACATGCAATATGACTTTTGCAATTGGAAAATAGTGGTCGTTGCAAAATAGAACTTCATAACCCTCTTCAAATTTGATTAATTTTTTGATTTCAAAATATTTTCATTTTAGGCCTTTTTCACGGCAAAACTTTTATTGAAGGCTTGAGCTTGCAGTTTGATTAAGTTATCTGCAAGCTTATCAACATATTGAGGATAACTATTCTTTCTGGGATCTAGGATCAAATATAGTAGCAATTTTAGGGCTGGATTTCTTCCATATAAGACTGAAAATGGGATATCCCGGTAGTTAAATGGTAATAAGCCTTGTAGGCAAATACTGCCAAACTCAAATAAACATTCAATTCAGATGCGTTGTACAAAGTTAATTTCATGATAATATTCATCAACATCCCGTTTTCATGCTCAACTGTAACCTTAGTTTCAGGATGATAGGGAGAAAAAAGCACGCCTTGTACCCCCATTAATTGGTTGAGCTTGGAGAAGACATGGGAGGTGAAGTTTGTTCCATTATTGTTAAGAATAGCTTGGGGACATCTATGCCTGTGGAGGATGTTTTCAAGACGAACTTGGCTGTAGTTGCCACTCCTTCTTCCCAAATAGACTTGGATTCAACATATTTAGTCAAGTGGTTGATAGCTATGATAATGTATGAGGGTAAGTCAAAAAGTAAAGGCAAATTTTTAAAAAGGAACTTTTTATTATAAAAACAAGATGCCAAGTAACATCATTTCTCTACATAATCTCCCTCAATTTCTATGCACTTGGTCCATCTCTTGACAAACCTCATAATTTCGTCCTGGAAGAAGATTTGTGGCATTGTGAACAGCCACTCGCGCACTGCCTCCACAACCTTGTCATCTGACAAAAATTTGGATTCACGCAGGTGCTCCTTCATCAGACCAAAAAGATGAAAATCACTTGGAGCTAGGTCAGGACTGTACGGTGGACGCTCCAGCAGCTCAAAACCAAGATCTTGAATGCACTGGATCGTTTTCCCCGCAGTATGAGGATGGGCATTGTCCTGAAGCAAAAGCACACCTTTTGAAAGTTTTCCTCGCCTCTTTGTTTTGATTTTGGGTTTCAGAACTCGCAGTAGCTCACAGTAGCTGTCACTATTCACTGTTTGACCTTTAGGAGTGTAATGAATTAAAAGTGGACCTTTCATAGCCCAAAACACTGTCATCATTAACTTATCTGCAGAAACTTGTCTTTTGAACTTTTTTGCTGTACGCGAGGATGGATGTTTCCACACCATACTCTGCCACTTACTCTGTGATTTGAAGTGATGGACCCACGTCTCATCAACGGTTACTATGCAACTGAGAAACTCTTCTCCTTCCTCTTCTAAACACCTTAAATGTTATTTCAAAATTTCCAAACGTTTCTGTTTGTGCTGGTCTGTCAGTCAATGTGATACCCAATGGGCACACACTTTGCAATAATTTAGTGATTCGTGGATGATTGCAACTGCTGAACCGTGGCTAATGTTCAACACATGTGCAATATCATCAATTTGACACGATGATCATCATGAAATATTCTCTCAACTGTCTCAATGTTCTTGTCCATCTTTGAAGTGGATGGCCTACCTGAACGCTCTTCATTGCAGATAGATACACAACCATTTTAAAGTGATTTATCCACTCATAAATTTTGCGTTCACTAAGACAGCTCTCACTGTACTGCTGCTGCATTCTGCAAATAATCTCCGCAGGTTTAGTCCCTTCAGAGTGCAGAAAACGTACAACTCCCCTCATTTCTTCCTTGGTGCAAATAGACAACGGGGCACTCATAATAAAATGCCCTGAAATCACTACAAATGGAGTTGAGCACTAAAACAACACAGCTAAAGAACAAAAAACTTTGAGGTTATGATATGTCATTGTTCAGTCAGTGCTGCCATCCATTGCAGCAGGGAAAATAAAATTTGCCTTTACTTTTTGACTTACCCTCATACTGGACTTTAGATTGCTTGTTTAAAAAGGGCCAACAAGGTTGATAGATACGGTGTGCTAGGCAAACTTGGGCCAAACAGATGATAAGATGTGCTTTTTTGGAATGGTTTCTCACCTTGACACTCTGCACAGCATTATAGCAATGCATGGATGTTGAAACACATTGACTCCCAATAGTAGAATTTCTTCAAATGCTCCTTTATCTTTTTGAATCCACTATGCCCTATGGCTTTATGGGAAGCCTTAATTACATCTGTTTGGGCCAATGGTCTTAAAAATAATACTTTTTGCCTTCAACAATATTATAATGTGCCTTATTATCAATAATTGTATTTTGTCATAAATCTAATAATAGTTTTTAGATGGATTTGGGCTCGTCTTGGTACTTTCCACTGAATATCTTCTTAAAAAGCTCATTAGCAGCCAGGATAAGCATTGCAATAGTGGGCAGTCAGCAAAGGCAGTTGGCGTTTTGATGCTTTACCCCAGCGCAATGCTCAATTGTGTAGACATAAGATTGTAGCTTCAATGCACAGCGGGATAATTGGACCTCAGGCTCTCTTAAGTTGTTCAGCCATCTTAGGGATGCATGATTGGTAACAACTTTGAAATGAGCGCCATGAAGGTAGTTTTAAAATTGCTAGAAAGATATATGACAGCTAAGAATTCTTGTTCTATCACTTTTTAATTTCTCTCATGAATGTTTAAGGTCTGATTAGTGAGGGCAACTGGATGTTCTTTGCCGTATTCCCCAATCTAAGATAGTAAAGCTCAAATGCCATTAGGGATGCTTCAGTCCAGATGATAACTTCACAATCAAAGTCTGGATATTGAAGAGCAAGCAAGTCAATAGTGCCACTCATAGTTAATTAAATGCATTTTGGCAAGCTGAGGTCCAGCCAAATAGGACCTTGTACTTAAGCAAATAGAAAGGCGGCTCACCAAGGTGTGAAGGTAGCAATAAATTGGCAATAGCACCCAATTATGCCCAGGAATACTTGAATATCACACTTGGATTTGGGCCACTTCATTTTGGAGATGGCTTATAGCTTAAAGTTGGGGACAAAGACCTAATTATCAATTAAAAAAACGAGGTATTCCAAATAATCCGCGAAGAACTGGCACTTTTTGAGCTTGATTTTTAAGTTTGCAGCTGTTAGCCCTAAAAAAATATCCTTTAAGTGATCTAGGTGGTCATCAAAAGTGCGGCTGAAAACGTTGATATAGTCAAGGTACACTAGTACACATGACAATTTTAAATCTCCCAGGATTGCGAATATGGCTCTCTGAAAGGTAGCTGGGGCAATGCAGAGCCCTTGCAGCATCCTTGTCAGCTGAAATAGGTCCTCTTGGGTTATGATTGCTTATTTATTGCGCTCCTCTTTGGGCATATCTATTTGCAATACCCACTATAAGGTCCAACGCTGAGAAGAACTTTGATCCCCTAGCCTGTCCAAGGCATTGTCAATTTGTGGCAGAGGGTATGAGTCCTTCTTTTTAATGAGGTTTAACCTCTGGTAATTAATGACTACTCCGCTGCTTCCATCCTCTTTTTCTATTAAAATTGGTGCCGCCCAGGGACTTATTGAAGGCAATAACATGCCCCAATCTAGGGTTTCTTAATCTCCTTGGAACAGCTTCTTCTACTATTTAAAGCGTCTAATCAGGCGTAGTCAAACCGCTTTGTGATCTCTGGTATTATTATTGTGGACAACACCCTTACATCTCAAGTCAAAATAATCTTGTTGAATATTTCCTGATTTTTAATAAATAACTCCTGAGCTTGGCCTTTCTCAGAGTTTGTCATGTTGCTTAGATCGGCCATATGGACAATATTTTTAATGCTAATTAGGTCCTTAATGAGAATCCCCAATTTAACAAAAGTTCCAAACTTTTGAGGTGAGTTAATTTCTGTGATAGGGAACAGGTTCAGAAAAGCGATTTTTTGATGTTGCTTGATGGTGATGGGCCAATTTTGCAGGTTTGCACACAAGATGCGAATTTCTCCATGGCCAGGAATGATGATACTAGGGTGATGGTCAGCTTAAATTCAATTTGGACCATGGTTAATATATAATACCATAAAGTCCTTCCAGGATTATTAATTTTCAGTCCAGTTGAGATGATTGCTTGATCTCCAGATGTTACAGTAATGTGCTTATTTGACCAAAGTGGGATGCCCTTTGACTCATTAATCTGGTTGGGTAGTGCTTTTATTTTTGATTGTGCTTTGACGTACTTATTTGGGACTACTTCATCTTTGTGGGCCATATTTATGGATAGGCTAGGATGTTTTTTCTCAAATGTTCATAATCTTTTATGGTAAAGTGAGATACCCTGGCTGAGAATGGTGAGAGTATCGTCCTTGTTATTGGTAACAACTCCATATCTCATCAAGAAATCAGTATAATTAGGATATCTTAGTTTGTATTTGGCAACACCATGGCAGGTGCCATCACTGCAATAGATCCAAATCTGAGAGATGAAGTACTATATGCACTCAGAGATTTAGTTGTATGTGCTCCAGCTGTGCCATGTTCTAGAAAGTGGGAAACATATGGTGCACTTTTCAACTATTTAACCAATTTTTGTGCTGACTATATTGATAGCAGCACCACTATCAATGATGGCCTGAACTCGCATCTTGTTTACTACTATATCCACATAATTACATTTGGAGTATTTTTCAGAGGTATTTATTGTTTGAATAATGTGATTTATGCCCTTTCCAGATGTGTTTCAGATTTGAGCGAATATATGGGAGGTTATATTTTAAGGTCTTCATGGGAATGGTTACTTGTAGGTTGTTAAGAAAAGGTAGGCCAGTTAAACATCCAGGCTGGAGGTCCAACCCCTGATCAATAACCAGTTTTACATAAGATTTTGACACCTTTTGTTCATGATTTTTGGTAACCTTGTTTTTCATGATTTTGTTAGGATCCAGGGATCTAGGTTTATTGGCAAGATTGCCTTTTAAGACCAACATTAATGTTATCTTTGTATTTTCATAAACCAGGATATTCAAGGTGTCAAAAAACTCCATGTCATGAAATATGGTAGAAACGCCTATCTTTTTTGACAATAACTGGCCTTTATTGCTCAGTATTGCTGATGCTGTCACAGTGTTGTAGAAGGATTGTAATTTTTGGTCTCTAAAATAAAAAAGGGTAACTTTTCTCTCTCGTTGCAATCACTTTTGCAACATATTCAATTCAAGTCAAGTATTAGTATGATAATCTCACCAAGGAGATTAGTTTGCGCCCATGTCAGGGAGCAGTTGGGCAAGTAAGGTAAAGGGCACAGGAGTTGGCCCCACAACATCTAAAGTTCACAAACGCCCCTGGGAACCCGGAGGAATAGACAAACTCAACAAAAAGCTGGCGGTAACTATTTCCCCAGAAATTTTACCCTGGCAAGCGCAATGAAACCAGTACATCAATACGCCGCACTCTCAACCACTTTTGTTGGTGGAATATGGAGTATGGTTATTCCTGGATGTTCATCAGATGACAATGTGGGAAAAATTTTGTGGGATTGTGCACACTTATTTCCCAAACGTGGTGTATGTTGCACCTCATTTCATGCCATGCAGTTGGCTGGATCTTGGTTTTGAAAGCAAGGAAGCAGCAGATGAAGCTGCAACGGTGCGCGTTGAGTTAGACCTCCCCAACAGGAAGCAGGTTGTTGAAACTAAGCACACCAGATGTACAAAATCTAACCAAATTTTTGTGACTTTTGACTTTCTGCCCACTATGGTCAAACGCGCTGTGCTCAAACAACACCTGAAGGCTGGGCTCGCCATATATGGCGAAATACAAACCTTTTAAATGCAACGCTTTATGCTAATGCCACACCTGTGCACCGGCAAAGCAATTGCAGTCCTAACCCCAGCTGAGGGGATAGTGCAGGATCTAACCCAAATCCTGCACACCGCTTTTGTCACTATTGAAGGGCTAGCCACCTACCCTTTCAGGGTTACCATGGACAGCGCACCTCCCATCTGCGCCTATTGTGATGCATTCAGTCACAAGGCACACGCCTGACCCTCCAAGGAGGGCATCTCATACCAAGAGCATCCCTTAGAAGCTATGAACTCCGGGGAGACCCACTATGAACTGACTGTCGATACTATGGAGGTCTTTCTGTGGGGCGCACAAGGTTGCCACTTAGTAGTGCACCCTATATCCCCACAAGAGCAGAAGAAGGCCAAACAGGCTAGCAAGGTGGCCGCCAAGGAGGTGGCCAAACTCGCCTCCACTATCCTGCCCTCCCAGCTCCAGGAGGAAATTGAGACATTTGTGGCAGAAACAGCTCAAGAATCTCTCAACCAATCAGAGTGGGACGCCCAAGCTGAAACCCTGATGGGTGAGTCAAACTCATTTGATCAATGCACCCAAGCCTCAATTGGAACCAACTTGGTCTCCAACCTCCCAGCCAAAAATTTAAAAACTTTTGTTGGTGCACCAAAAATGCACACTCCACAAAAATCTCATTCTAAAGTGGGGAAACCAAAAGCGAGGGTGAAAGACAATGTGAACCCAACTGCTAAAGCTACCCATTCTTCTGACTATATTGCATAACATACCTGAGGCGCCAAAAAGTGCCATGGAGAACAAGAGAAGGCTGAAGGGCATGGGTGCCCTTCCTCTCACACCTAAGGTGCGATGGGGGGAGCCTTTACTTTAGGGACATTAAACATCGCCGGAATCAAGGCCTCACCATCCCAGGCTAGGAAACTGAGTTTTTTACAAAATAATTTACCCGTGGACATCCTGGCCATCCAGGAGTCCCACTGTCCACGCAGTTCTGAGGAAACATGGAAATCCATGCTCCTCCCTTCCCTATCATTCTTGTCCAGGCACTGTGGGGTGCTTATTAGAAAAAACAATTATTTTGAATTTTTATCTTCTGAATCCTTCATTAGCAGCTGCATCCTCATTGTCAAATTTTGTGGGCTGATGTAGTGCATGCTATCATCAACATTTATGCCCCGACCTGTGCTTGAGAACATCAGGAATTTTTCTTGTCAGTCAAATCCCTTCTGTTACCCCCTGACCCTTTTGTTGTTGGTGACATGAACTGTTGGTTGAACCCCTCCACTGACTGCTGGCCTTCCTCATCTTCCCCGCCACGGGGACACATAGAACTACGCGTCCTCAAGGCCACCCTAGGGTAGATTGACATGCTACCACATCATGCTCCGCTTCTCAAAAGCATGTTGCGCCCCCACGTCCACAACGGCCAGTCAAGGTCCATGTACCACATTGGCCTTATCCTCATGCCGTTAAAATTTCATACCCAAATTTCCATTTCACCATGAGAAGATCAATTTCTCCAATCACAGGTTGGTTTTGATTTCCTTCTGCATACCCACCCCGTTGCTCAGGCTCCAAATTGGTGCAAAATTCGCCCAGCCAAAATTGCATCACCACGATTTTCCTCATGGATGGAATCGGTGACCACAGCTCCAGAGTTTATTGTACTGTTTTGCACTGATCCAATTTCCACCTGGTTGGCCTTCAAGGCGGACACAATCTGCCAGGATCACCACCTGTCCTCCTGACGTTCATAGTCTGCCTTTGCGGTCATCTTGCGCGCTCTGGCAGAGCTGGCCCACCTGGAGTCCAACGTCCCAGCCAAGGGCTACAGCCCTTCTTGGGGCCGCAAGTGGGCGGAAGTAGCCACCCACCTCAACACGCTTGAGTGGCAACACAAACATCGGGTTTGTGTTCAGTACAGAGCTAAACACATCACAGCAGGCGACACATGCTATTCTTACTTTTTTTGAAAATTCTTCGCACCACGCCAGAGCTTGGCTTGCACATAGGTGTAAAGGCCAGACAATTCCGTAGTGGATATGACAGCCAAAGTGGCAATCGAGATACAAAATTATTACTCCAAATTGTACTGATCTGAACCAATTCTGCCAGGCAAAACGGCGAATTTTCTCGATAGTGCACACATCTGCACCATTTCCCATTTCCTGGAGTTAATGAATTTTGTTTCAGGCAAACTCTGGTCCACCATCCGCGGTGCACCAAATTGAAAATGCCCTGGCCCTGATGGCATTCCTTATATATTCTATAAGAAGTACTTTAAATATTTCCCCACTGTTGCTTGCCTCCCTTAACCAGAGCCTTTTGGAAATGCGCCTCCTACTAGGAGGGCAAGAGGCCTACACCATTACGCTCTTCAAAAAAGGGGATAAGCTAGACCTGGCCAACTGGCGCCTATTTCTCTAACAAACACTGACACAAAACTTTGACTAAAATCATGGCTAAACGTTTAGGGATTGTTGACTCTATTACCATCTCCCCAGAACAATTCAGTTTCATACCCAGAAGATCGATTTGGGACAACGTGCACACTGTGGCCAACGCCTGTCAGCCCACGGCCTCTGGTGCACTTGTATTTTTAGACCAACAGAAGGCCTTTGATAGAGGAAACTGGGAATACCTTAGGGCCTGCCTCCACCAATTCCGCCTACCCCCTTGATTTATCAGTTGGGTGATGCTGCTGACGGAATCCACTACAATGGCAGTGCGTGGTCCTGTCTTTCTCACGGATGTAGTCCGTTCTCAAAGGGGCCTACACCAAGGGGACCCCCTTAGCCCACTCTTATATAACTTCAGCCTAGACCCACTTCTTTGCAACATGAATGCTCGCCTTACTGGGGTCCACGTGCAAGGCCAAGCCCTGGTCAGAATGCTGGCATTTGCTGATGATTGTGTGGTTGGGGTGTCTAACAATCATGACGCATGCACGCTTGAAGCTCTTATCCAGGTTTACTCCCGGGTAAGTAATGCTGCACTCAATGCCTCCATAACTGAAATCATCCTCCTTATTCGGTATTAAACCTGCTGGCCTCAGCGCCCTGTTTCCATCCCACCCCGTCTGCTAGCACACGCGCTTGCTTACCCTGTCCAACCCACACTGCCCCGCTTGTGCTCCCCTTTGTGCCGCGCCCTATGGTGGACTGGTTCGCCATTTGGGGGTGTGGTTGGAGGCAGGCAGGTATGCCTCAACGGTGATGGAAAACCATATTTTGAACAACGTGACGAAGCGCATCGCCTCCCTCAGAGCCCACCCTACTTCCCTTACTGGCAGGGTTGTACTAGCCAACTCTATGCTCCTCTCCAAAGTTTAATTTGGGGCCCACGCCATCGCCTTCTCCTCATGTTTCTTCAAGACACTGTATGCCCTTCTGCAAGGGTGGCTATGGTCAGGCCACCACCGCCAGTGCAACTTGAGGTCATGTTTGGCCCTCGCCATAGTAGTGGCATGGGCCTGCTCAACTTTGAGGCCCATGCTGCAAAGAATTTGGGCACCTGGATCGCGGCTGTTACCATCCTTAAACTCCTGACCCAACATTGGTCCCACGCGGCCCACTCCAACTTCTCCTGCACCCTGGGCCTTACCAATCCATCGCACCCTCACTCTCTGATAAAATATATGGCTTCCCACCCTTTGGCCGCAGGTCTCCATGGAACTGCACCCCACTTCAAACGAATCCTCCTCTTTATGCGGAGCGCTGAGTGGAAAATTCATATTTGTGGACACACTGCCCAGAGGGGGCGTCCCTCTCCTCAGTTCACACAGGAGGTACAGGGGCTTTCCATTCTGGACGGCTTGATACCCACAAGGCCCCATGTCCTATCCAGGGTGGACTACCTGGACATGATGGACATCCCTTATTCCCTTGAAACCCAGAAGACAATTTGGAAATACGCCCACCACCCTCTTCTGCAGCCTCATATCCGTTCTCATGTGTGGCACTGCTTGAGGCGGGTGTACCTTACTGCTGAGCGCTCTAATGCATTGCACTCATCCTGTGTCATGTGTGGCCAGTATGAAACGTTGTTTCACCGCCTGGAGAAGTGCCCTACCTCTAGAGCGATATGGCGTGAGGTGCAACGTCTGCTATGCCAGGATCAGGCTCTTCCCTTTAGTTAGTCTAGGGATATGTTTGCTTTATCTATGGTCTCCCCTATTCCACCCTCCCTCCATGCTTTGGTGGTCGCGATCACCATGTGGACTATCCACACGATTGTCTTGGATGCCATCGCAGGCTTTATTCCCACCCTCCCAGAAGTTGTCCACTGGTTCTGGTCCCACTTAGTGGACCACTTTCAAGAGTGGATGTTTGGATACCTCCCACCGCATCCCCATCAGTTGGTCTCCTTCTGGTTCCCAGTTTGGTTCATCAACTCTGACCCCTTCCTCCACACGTGCTCAATTGTGGTTCCAGTCCCTGTACACGTTCCCCCTCCTCCCTGTAGTGGCGTTCTCGCTGGCAACAGGAGATAGCAATAGCTTCTCTGGGGTGTCCCCTGTTACTACATTTAGTTTTCTTCGTGTCTTATTGGAATTCTCCATCCCCTGGTTGGCCTTCCCCGCAATAAATAAAATAAAACAAAATAAAACAAAATAAAATAAAATAAAATAAAATAAAATAAAAAAAGGGTCTGTCAGATTCTAGTGATTGACTTGAAAATAAACCTTTTGACAACCATCAGATCAGGCCAATTATCCTCCCAATGCTTGAGCTAATACCTTAACTCTCACCTCAAAGCCTATTGCAATTACACAGCTCAAGCTGAATATCTCAACTTTAATTTAATCAAGCACTTTATTAATAATCTTGGGCTGAATATGCTCACACATTATGAAAGATCATCTCTGCATCAAATCTCGGAATTTTCCTGATTATCAGAAACAATATTAAACAACGTTTTTTAAAGAATTTAGTTGCTTTTGTTTTGGCGCAAGTAAACATAAGGAAATCGTTAGCCACAAGGTGAAGGTTATCTTCAGCAACATCTTTGGCCTTAAAGAGCTTTCCAGGGTTAGGTGGAATGTTTTGGTGAACATCAGTAGAATTAGAGCATTCCGCCTATACTCCACCTGCCCTATTACCATCTCACTGTCACTGTTGTTTTATAAAACAACGTTGATCCCAGGCTTTTTGTCTGACCTTCTGTAGTATTGGCTAGCAAAATGCCCCTTTTGACCACAATTGTAGCATGTAATTGGCACTGGCTGCTGTTTTTGCTCTAATTTTTGGTTTGCAGTTTGGGGGTTTTTCCCTTAGTCAGTCATAGTGTTACTTTTTGGGCCAAAAATCGGAATTTTTGCGTGGTCCTTGGGCCAATTAAGAGTATCAAACTGCAGCACAGCTTCTCAAGTAAATGGTAAGCTCTTGAGTTTCCATTTCTCTATTGAATGCACGTATCATGACACGGTGCAAGTAATGGTAGGGCATTCCTGTGTACTATATTGCAATATTACCATCAAACTCATCTATTGTGCTGAACTTGAGCAAGACTTGTGCTCATAAAAATCTGTCAGTAAAGTCTTTAATAATCTCACTCTGCTTGAATTCAATATTAATAAGCTCGGTTTTTAGAATGCTATTTTTCAGGCCCTCTAATTTGTTTTGTCACCGCAATTTTGGCATCCATATAGGATCAATCATTTCCCAAATAGGGCATAACGAGGTCGCAGCTATGGGCATCAAGTAAGTTGATCAGTGCTGATCCTTTTGCATAGTTTGATGCTCCCCATATTGCTTTTTTAAATAGCTTGAGAAAAGAGTGAACATTTCCATTCCTATCAAACTTTGGTAAGTTTAATGGTTTAAAGTCATCTTGACCTATTATGGGCATGGGTATCTCATTTCTTATAGTATTTGAATGCCTTGGCGTATCATCAGTTAAAATTGGCCCTCTCTCCCAATGGGGAGTATCTGGAGTTGGGATTGATGCCAGAACTTATGGCATAGTATGAATGTTCAAAAATATCAGTTTCAGCATTGGTGTCAATTTATGATGATTCAATTTCATGATATTGGTTTATACTTCTGGAATTTGATACTTAAATTTAGTCCTTAATTGTTTTTACAAGTCATTTTTTGTCCAAATGGGAAGAGCTTTTTTCAATTTTTCTATTTTCAAGGTTGGGTAAGCATTGTCAACTTCGCTTTTTGAGGAATTTGACTTCTTTTTTAGGTTGTCATGTTCCTTTTCAGATAAGGCTTGATTGGACGTTATGCTTTGAATAATTTTTGCCAGATTGTCTACTTGGGAATTTGCAGTTGATAATTTCATTCTAAGTTCCTAATTCTCTTGAGTAATTTTGGTATTTATGGCCTGCAATCCTGACACAACAGTCCAAATTTCTTAAAAATTTATCTTTGATCTGAGCATACTACTCATCCCTATTTGGGACTGCTGGTTATTCCGCAAGGTCTTTGATGTTTTTGTTCACAATACCCAACTCAGCCTGAAAATAATTCTAAAATTTAACGTGCTTTGAAATTAAGTCCAGATTTTTTCTTTGGTCCAAAGTAGCCTGTTTATGAGTCGTTCTGTCTGAGATGATAGGAGATCAGAATGAGTTTTAAGTTTTTGACAGTGGGTATTCATGCGTTGTACCCATTTGTGCGATAGCCATGGTGAGCAAGAACTTCTGCTGCTATCTTTGGGAATCCTTCATTCAGAAGCTCCTTAAGGGTTTTTAATCTATGATGAGCTTCATTGTCAAGTCCTGTATTAGTCACAATTGCTTTTCAGACTTTAGTAAAACTGGAATTTAGTTTGTCCAGTAGAGCATCTTGGTAAGATTTTTCCCCATGTACATGTAATTTCCGTGAGTCCTAGATTTTGTCTAGCAAGGATTCGCTGAGTATGTTTGATTGAGAGATAGAAAAAGTTAACCAGGAATTCACTAGTTTCTTGACTGTTTGTGAGACGTCTGGAGAGAGATGCCATGGTTGCTTCATGATACCTTATGTATATCTTTACCTTGAATGCTTGATCCTTGAGGTAATAGAATAGGCAAAGGAGGGAACAGTTTTTGAAGTATAGAGCCATTATCCATGATATAAAGTTTCCAGCATGGCTTTTACGCTTTTAGATGTCAGATCAATCAGGCTTGTTGCATCTACATGAGTTCCCCTCCACTGTAGTAAAGATCAAGGGAGTAGGAGGTACCTGAATCAAAGCCTTAATGGCTAGTATTAAAATAATCAGAGATTTCCTTGTCACTAGTTTCTATCCTGTTGTCACTTTCTCTTCTGGCTAAATCTACCAGGAGCTGGTCGTTTGGATCCATCTTAAAGAGTGTTACCAATTTTGAGTGAGCACCAGTTGTTAAATCTGAGATTGCTTACTTGGTAAATAAAATCTTGTGCTTCTATTTGGGGAGAAATTTGGCTGAAAGATCCTCATCTTAGCCACTGTCTTATAGTAATAAACCTTTCAGAAGCTCACTAAGCTTATTCAAATAAATCTGACTCTTCTGGTTAATCTTGGTCTTAGTTTCCCCACAAATTCAGAAACTTCTACCAAGGTAGGCAAACTTAAAAACTGGGATTTTTTAATTGAAGGCTTGTTGAAACTCTTCAAGAAAAGACTCTGATAAAAGCCCAGATAAAGAGAATTAAGAAAACATTTTACTATTTTAAGAGATATTATTTAGGTCTTCTCATTAGGACAGGATCTGTTATTTATACTTCTAGAGCATCTCCTGGCCACACATTGATGCACACAAATATCACGGAAATTATTTTCCACATTAACTTAACTTTTGAAATGATACAACTATATCCTATTGCTAGTACTGGTGGCAAAATACTCTCACATTTGGGAAGATTTCAGGGACAAAAATTGCAATGCAAACGTGCAAATTGTCATAAAACTAGTCTGAATTGAGTTTTGTCATACAGATTTTGAAATACGACTTATGGGAAATTTGGCATCAATTTTGAGTAAATAAAATAACCCTAATTGAACATCAACAGCCCTACTCAATAGCACTAGTTACTTTCATTTGGGCGGTCCATGTGCAAGTCCATTGTGCTGATTACATGGATCAACATATGAACTTTGCCATATGGTGGGAAACTGATTACAAAATATGATGCCAATCTTATTATTCTATTTGTCCAGGGAAATTTTAAGGTTATTTTCAGGATTTGGTTCCTAGGAAATTTTAAAGATAAATGGCTGATATTGCTCCCAAATAAGTGGGACCAAATGCTGAGTTTATATGTATAATTGGTTTGAATTAAGTAAGGATATTCAGCCTGAGCCGTCAAAAGGATAGATGGTATCAGTTGAAATTGAGATATTCACTAAATCGTGACAATAATCAGCTATAGTTGAATATTAGAGTAGTTGGCTCAAGTTTGAGAGGATTTTCAGCCTAAATTTTTGTTGGCTAATAAAAGGTTTATTTTTAGGTCAACAACCAGAATCTGACAAACATTCACATTCCATTACCATATCATTTCTTTTCTGCTTAGTGAGGGTGTGGCCACATAAGGCTACCAGCTATTCCTCCCAGTGCTTGTCACATTGGTTAGTACCACTCCAATGGCCATCAAGAAAGCATCAGATTAAACAATAAATGGCCTGTCAAAATTAGGATAGTCTAGCACTGATGCTCAGGTTAGGGTTTCTTTTAACTTAAAAAATACGTCCTCTAATTTCATAGACCATCAAAAGGCCACCCTGCATCTTAGTAAGTAAAGCGAGGTCCCAGCTAGCTGTGCAAATCCATTTATGAACTGATGATAGTATCCTACCATTCCTAAAAACACCTTTGAAGCTGTTTGTTCTCAGATCTTTTATCCAGTTGATGGCATCAAGTTTTTGGGGTTGTGGGCTTGTCGCTTGAGTATTGAAATGTGACCCAAGTACTCAAATTGATTCTTAAAGATTAACAATTGCTTGGTTTTCTTCAAAGATCCCTAGATATTACAAATTACTTATTTAAGTGAGATAGATGTTGTGTAAAGGTCAGCAAGAACATGTTGATGTCGTTGTTATATAATAAAATTCAGGTCAATTAAGAGCGCCTAAGATGGTGCCCTTGGCACTTTGAAAGGTGTCATGCGCATTACACAAACCCTGAGGCAGGCGTGTATGCTTATATAACCCTGGGATGTAATAAATGCACATTTTTCTTGTTTCTCTTTTGACAGGCTGATATTCCAACAACCATCAAGGAGATCCAAAGCATTACAATACTTTTTCCATCTAATCAATCAAAACGTTGTTTATTTATAGTTATGGGTAAAAATCTCTAAGTAATTATATTTAGCTGATAGTAATTAGACTCAATTTGGTTGGAACAATTTTTTTTGCTGTTAAATGCAGGACTGGCCAAGGACTTAAAAAGGACATGATTATTCCTTGCTGTGATAGTTAATTGAGCTATTTTAATACATCTTCACTATTGGCTTGGATGTTCCATATAGGCTGTGAGAGCATTTGTTGGGCATCCCCTAGTCAGTTTTGTTATAAGTTATTCTTTAGCACACCCTAGATCCTAATTTCTGGTTGCATATATATTTGTGAGTATACTATAGTAAGGATAAGGATCAATTCTTTTCTTTTGTGGTAAGCCTACAATTTTCTCACAAAGTAAAAACACATGCATTTGGAGTGGCATCATGTATGCCAAACTCTGATAGTCCTTAAAGCCTTCAATTAATAGGATTTTTTTCTAAGTGTTAGATGGATGAAGGTAACTTTATGTCCTTTCTTCATGAGAATTTTTCTGAGCAGCTAAGTTATCCAGGAGAAAGCAGATTCCCTTGCGTCAGAGATAATTAACCAAGAGCCACGTATTGCTTAATTTGTGCTTTTCTCATGAAGGGTAGAATTCTCCAAGTAATTTATCTAAAATCCAGAGACAATCTAGTGTTACAACCCGATGTCCCTCAGTAAATGGCTCATAACTTGTGATTGTTTGTAAATGAATGCCTAATTTTTGGTGATTATGTAATAAGGGTACTGACTACAATGAGACTTTACTGGTAGGCGAATAGGAGTTATTTCATCAATGCAAGTTACATTGATAAAACTTATTGTGGTTAGTAAGCGGAATTTTTTATATTTTCAAGAGTAATGTATAGGCAACAACTGACTAAGGGTCTTCAATAAGTTTTAATTAAAAGCAAAAATGCTCCATATATTTCGAAAATTGATACCAATTGGAAATCTATATTTGCTGGGATACACTATAACGGGACAGATGACCTGTAATGAGCTAAAGCTCATTGACAAAGCACTTTAGAATCCTTTACTAATGGTTTTTCCTGGACCATTTGTTTTGTATTGTTGGCAATAAACCATGTAAAAAGCAATATTTACCTCTTTATGAAATGAATCAAGATAATATTGACTAGTGCACCGCCAGCAATTATTGTGTAAACAAATCTTATTTACAAGTATATTTATATAAGTGCAAGCAAAGAAAGTTTTAAATTTGTGTGTTTAATAAAAAACAGCGGGGTATCAACTTGATCAATCACAGTATGGTATCCTCACTGACATCCAGAAAACTAGTGTTCAATGCCTGAGTGTCGAAGCCACTTTAGCTCCTTTCAGAGAGGATATTTTGTCTGAATCATCTGAATTCTCAAACTGGGATTGTTCTGCAAGTTGAGCAGCATAAGTTCAGAAATTAAATTCATGGTATTCTTTTTAAATATTGGCACGTTGGCTTCAGGTTAGTTCTAACACTTGATGGGAACTAATTTGTCTTGTTTTTAAAAAATGCAATAAATGACTTTTCAACAATAAAGTTAATCACTTAATTGTTGACTGTCCTCTCATGGTTGAAATCATCCATAGGCAATGAAATATAAAATATGTTGTGCCTTATCTTATGCATCTGGCAACATAGTGAATTTTGGAGCTGCAGATCCAGCAAGTCACTTCAGAGGTTCCAAATAAAAGTCTAGTATTTCCAAGTTAAGTATAACTAGCTCCTACTGACTTTTTAAAGTTAACTTGCCATTCATTAGAGAAGTTTTCATGTATCTCTACCTTGGGTGTACCAAAAATTATATCCATCATTTTAAATACTCAATTATAATTGAGGCATCTAGGTCGCTTACTAATGCAGGCAATAGAGATTAGTACAGCCTAGGGGTAATCCTTGGTAGCATTCTGAAGAGTAATATTAAAACAGATACAATCATTGCTTTTGCTCCCAATAGAGCATGGTGCTTGTGGTAGTGCTGATCAACAAAAATTAGTTATGGCCTTGTTCTTTTGGAATTAGGTAGTCATGGTTTCAGCCTTTCAAATTCCCATCTTCTCTGGGCTGCAAAATTCTTATAACATGACTGTCTCAGCATCTATAAAAAGTCCAGTTATCCTCAATTAGATAAGGCATTATTGGGTCCTGACTTTGATCATACAAACAATTTATCATAATGTTTGATATGGACAGATTATTAATTCCATCAACGGTCATCCTGAACATCTTTAGGAAAGGAAGTACTTTACCATTATAGATAATTTTTGAAGATTAACAAGGTTATACCTCTGAACAGGTTGAAGGATTCTAAAGGTCAGCGTTACTAAAGCAGCTTGGAAAGAACCAACATAAGTACTAGATTTATAAGGTTTTAGATAGAACTCAATCTTAATCTGGAGTTCTATAAAACAAGGTAAGGGGTGGAAGGTGAGTCGGTAAGGGCTTATGGCTACCAACCTGAAGGTTGCAGGTTCAATTTCCACCCTTCGCACATCAATTGGGGTGCCAGCCAAAGGAAGCTATTGGCGGTTAGTAGGTCTAATAACACGAAAACCTTACCCATGACATAACCAGAAAAATTGAGTCCCAATCCAGAGGTGGAAAAACTTTCTTTGATGGAGTTGACCCTGTTCAGGCTTCATGTCATTCGTTTCTTTCTTTTGGTAATACCTGTCCCCTGGTCAGCTTGCCTCGGTTAAATAATATAAAACAAGGTAAGGATAGAAGTGCAGTCAGCATAATAGTTTGGGTTGTATGATATGGTAAATATGTTCCCCACCTCTAATGATATGTCCTCAAATAATTCAAGTTGCCATGATATGGAACTCAAGGGCCACACTAACAGCATTCTTTATGCACATTAGCTTTAATGCGCCATTCCAATGCTAATTTTCCCTCTCAGTCTTGCTCTGACTGATGTTTAAATTTGTTTATAAAGCAACTTCAGCCCTCAATTGACGTATCAAAGTTCTAAGCTCTACATTTTTTGGTTTTCTAGTCCTTATTTGCATCCCACAGCTCTTGAGTAATATTATATAGGTCATTATTAGCATTTAGTATGTCTCACAAAAATATTGTGTAAGGTCAGACGGTGTCATTCAATAGCTTAATTTCTGACTCATAAAGACTTGTTGATGCTAGTTAATTTTTAACTCTTTCTGTAATAAACTAGTAGCTTTGGCAATACTGTCAATACAAAGCGCCTCAATTTGCATTTACTGGGGAGAATTAGCTGATTTTTTCTACAGATACATCTTAATGTGCTCCAACTCATGCAATATTAATAGCGTTTTGGGTCTCCAGATGGAGCCAGTTTTTGCCTTTGAATTAATCAGTGGTAACCCCTCTCTTACTAATGGTTTGTCGGCTGATCTTAAACACATTGTAGTTTGCAAGCTTATAAGTTTATCCAGTCATTAGGAAATTTTTTGAATAAGTTTATAGTTACGTCCACTACTGTCGCACACCCTAAAAGCTGTTCTCCAGTTGGCTATGTAGTGACTGCAGGAATACACGTTTTTATGATTTCAATTAAATATTTCTATGATTGATGCATGGTATCAGACATTACTCATCTGAGAGTTGCACAGAGATGGCTTTAAATACCCAGCAATGTATTGCCCAAGGTGCTTGTCATTGCTAATGAAAAATATATTCAATTTTAATTTATGCCGTGAGATCTCTCATAATTATGTATCAACTTTTCTTGTAATGCTGAAAGTAGAATAAAGATAGTATTAAATTAATGAACTTGTCACCGAGGAGTTGAAATAATTAATATCAAGTATCTAATCTGTCAAATCATGTCGCTGGTGAAATATTAGGAACTAGAATCCCTTAATCTGAGGGTCAAATATATATCTTACTTCAGCTTCTGCTACCTGAGAGGGACTGGATAGATTAATGTAGTAACTATTTTGTTTGATTATGATATTCTCTTTTTGTGGTTTAGGTTCCATATTGGGTTAGATTAATTTTTAATTTTAAAATTATTGAATGTGGTAACCCCTGTAGTGAGCAGCACAATGTAGTGTGAGAAAATGCACACTACTTCACAGGTAATAGTTCCTACTTGAAACTCCTCTGATCTTCCTATAGTGCATGACCTCTATCCTTTAATAAGGTCTAATCCACTAAATAGTTGTTAGAAAAGATACACATTAAGCAATTCCTATAATTTCTGGTGTCAGCTTATCAGTTCTCTAGAAAGTAAATGGGGTTCTAAAGAGGCTCTGTTACTGTCAAATTAGCAGAGTTGTAAAAAAGCAAAAAAGAAGGGTTATACATACTACTTTATAGAATTAGCAAGATTTTATATCTATAGGACGAGTTTGGATGCATCACCAAAATAGCTTTCATGGTTCATTACAAAAAAATTTCAAAAGCATTTCATATTTACTGCTCAGATAAGTCCCTCATTGTTCTCCATCACCAATGAACTTAGGACTGTTTTGATTAAGTCATCCTCTTTGTGGTTCAGGAGGTATAGGGGCCAATCCAGAAGGCGTCTCCATCAGTTCCTGCATGTGGGATAATTCCTGATCCAATCTCAAGTGCGTCTTCAGTAGCAGGTTCTTATTGAGATGGCTTTGTAGTTAGCTCATTGATGCTCGATCCAGTAGCAGGAATCTCAGCTTTTTACCGTTTTACATCTTGAAAACACCCCTCTCAAGATCCTATCAGAGGGAACATGTAGCCATAGGAATCAAGCATGAACTTAGTTGATCACTGTCCTTTGGGTAACATCAGCAATGGAATATTCAAAATTTACCTTATGGTTGACGCGGTAGGGCCCTGACCAAAGGACGTCAAGTTTTTTTACTTGGCCCCATGTCAATGTTGACTAATAAAACCAGATCTCCTAGCTGAAAAGATAGTAAAGAAGATCAGCTAGTGTTGAAGTAAGATATCTTCTATGTAGTAATTATGATGATTTCTGGGATAGCAAGAGTTTGAAGTCAAACTTAATAACTAAGACTTTATAATGAGACTTGTGTTTCAGGCACCAGAGAATACATCAATGATTTCACGCTCCTTGGCAACCAAGGAGTACATCCATATAGGGCTTTATAAAGGGGACATATTGAAAATGACTTTAACTTATCTGATAAGTTAGTAAAGCGCTAGGCAGATAATGGTTCCAGCGCCTAGAATCTAAGGCGGCCTCTTCCATAGAGACTAAGGTGCTGTTAGCACGTTATACCGCCTCATTAGTAGATGGGTTTATGGGGTGGTATAGCCTTGATTAATCCTAAAAAACGAAGTTAATTCTTGTACCACCTCCAAGTGAAATTAAGTCTATTATGTTAAGTATAGTTTGTGGCCATTAATGCTGTGTGAAATATATTTAGTGAGAAATAAGGCCGTGGCCTTAACAGTGGCAGCTGAAACAAAATTGCCTCAACTCATTTGATTAAGTGATCTATGGCTGATAGGATATACTTGTACCCATGTAAACTGATGAAAAAGGGGATCACCACATCAATACTGGCAACATTAAAGGGATTCAACGGAGACAATACTTGATGTTAATACCAAGGGCTGTCCTGATACTGAGTATGGCAAGTTGACATAGACCTCTAAAGCTTCTTTTATGGTACCAACCACACAATCCCAATAACAACTTTTCTTATCCATTTGTATACCTTCTTCATCAATCCACATCCCACAGTTGAATGTCCTTCAAGGATGACATTGATTTAGAAATAAGGAAATATTTAGAGGAGCCACCTAATCAACTTTCTTGTATAACATTCCTCCTTAATCTTAGTATCATTTGTCATTTTTTGTAACTCATATTAAATCTTGGGAGCTTTAATTCCCACCTTTCAGGTTGGCCTGTTAAAATTTTTCTATTGGTCCTCTTAATAGGCTAACATGGCTATCACTGGCATCCCTAAGAGACTGTTGAATTTGATGGATCGCCCTCATGTGATGAACAAATTGAAAAGTCATAATTCTGAAGTCTTAACGCCAATATTTTTAGTCGCCTGTCAGGGTTCTCTATTTGTTGTAACTATCAGTGCAAGGCATGATTGGTGGAAATTGTAAAGTGGTCTCTATAAGGGTATGAACAGAAATGGTTAATCGTCAATATAACAGTGAGGCGTACACGTTTGGTATAATGTAGATTTGTTTGGCACTACTAAAGGTCTTTCTATAGTATGTCTCTGTATGATCAACTTTGTTTTCGTCATGTTGCGTTAGGATAGCCCTGGATGCCAGGTTGATATCATTGAACAACAGTTTTAACTAATCATATTGATCATGAACTAGGATGGGCTTAGTACAAAGGGTGGTTCTTAACATATTTAAAGACTGCTCCTTCTCAGGGAGCCATCCAAAGAGGACAATTTTCTGCAAGAGATAGTTAAGGAACTTAGCTAGATCTTTTGAACCAAGGGATAAATTGGTGATAATAACTCACCATGATCAGAGATACTTGGATTTCCCTGAGACTCTGGGGGCTTGGCATCCTCTGGTGGGCTGCAACTATGTCAGGAATGGGTTGAATCCCATTATTGGAGACTTTGACCTGAATAATTCCATTTTTGACTAAAAAAGAGCTCTGAGTACTTTATTTTAATGGAGACTCTCTGGAGACAATATGAATCTTTCTTGAGGTCTCCATATGGCCGCTAAAATTGTGAAAATAATTCAATGTCATTGAGGTTAACAAGAACACAGGACAATCTCAAGTCTCCCAGGATACCATCCATAGTTTTTGAAACATGGCGAATACATTAAAAAGATCATGGACATTCTGGTTGGCTCAAATAGCCTCTCATTAGCTATAAGAACGCACTTGTAATGATAATTGGTTGCCAGCTCTATTTTCCAGCATCCACTGGTCAGATCCATTGCTGAAAAATTGGGACCATTAAGCAAGTGGGGTTATTCAACAATACGGGGCAGTGGGTGACTATCCTTCTTAATAAAAGAGTTGAGACTTTGGTAGTTAATCGCCACCCTGTGGATACCTTCGTTCTTAACTAACATGAGAGGATAGGCTAAGGGCTACGTGATGAAACTGCCAATCCAGATTCCAATAACTGCTTGAGCTCACAGCCACCTGATCCATCTAGATCTTACTCGTCCTATAGGTATGGAGTCAGATAGGTTTGGCGTCTCTAGGCTTTATATGATGTAGAACGTCATGCATTTTCCAAAAGTTATAGGTGGAGATTGAAAAAAGATTGAAGTACTCTCTAACAACATCTCAATGTGACTCTGTTGTACACTGTTTGACTTTCGCCCAATAGAGGTATCTATTAAGTCTACCAAAGGAGGAGATTTTAGCCCAAGCTCATGTAGACTCCCAAAGCTATGCACAGTGTCAATTGTGTCTACAGTAAGTAAGCAAGCACAAGCAGCTGTAATATTGGGTCTAATTATCTTAGTTTATTGTTTAGGTTTGCTAGCAACACCAAGATTAATCCAGAATAAGCAAGATCTAAATCACCAGGGCAGGTAAGGACTTTCTTGACAGATGGGCCACTCATGACTTGTATCCTGAGTAAGTGTCTTGGCGGTATATTGAAATGTATACTGATGTTAACAATAACCTGAGACTTAGGTGGTATAGTAGTCGATTTTTTTAATTAGATAGGCATGTCCTTCAGTCTCTCTAACACAGGCGAGGGTATCCACACCCGAGAGTCCCTCACATGGTACACAATCCTATCAATCTGATTCACATTCTCCAAGAGGTAGGCCTGAGCTCTGATCTCCGACTTGGCATCTCTGGAGGTCTCAAATACAATGGGACCTTATGTCTAAATAGGGATATAAACCCATTGTCATTTTGTATGATAGCAGAGTAGTCATGGAGAAACTTTGTCTTGAGGAGGAGGTTTTACTAGGGTTATCTAGGGCGACTGATTAGGTATATATAATTAACTTTCCAAAATGAATAGGCAATGAGGATTAAACTCCAATGGACCGGTACATTGTGGTCCCGCTGTACCACACTACAATTAGTGGGTAAATTGGTGGCTATCCTGATACTTTTTATCAATTTTAATGAGATGACATATGGAGGAGCCACTATCAATGATCTCATGAGCAGAAAACCTTATAAATTTGTACAGCAATTCATGTAACCATGCTCTCATGAGGTGCAAAGTAAAAAACATAGAAGATTCCACATAAGAAGAGCAATCAACATTGGGCTCTTTATTATCAACTATTGCTGATTTGTTCCCCTTTTGTACAGTAGCATTGGGCTCATCAAACGTAGTCAAGGTCCTTGAGGTGGTACAAGGATGTCAGCATGGAGCGCCACTTCCTTCATGCTGACTTCCCTTTTCCAGCCTCCTTAGTAAGTCTCTTCCAACAGTTTTTGGCGTTATGGAGGAATCCGTTACAATAAGTGTTTGAAATCTTTGGATTCTTCTGGTTCTCAACAACGTGAACTTGAGGACGGCTGAGGGGAGTCTGAAGCAGAGGTCTTTGGACTCGATTTGGACTCAGGAATCTCATAAGAGCCCTACTTTCTTGGATACATGTGAAGTTACTCTTTTGACCAATCATATTTAGCTGGACCTCAGGATGAGAACCCATGGCGGATATTGCAGTAGTTATGGTATTTTCCAGCGTAATTTGGTTTGTAATAATAAAAGGTTGTGCTTGAGCATAAAAATGACTTCTAACTTCATTGGGTTTTATCCCTTGTTCAGAGAGATAACCATGAACTCTTTATTTTAATTTTACAAGGTCTGATTACTACCAAACTCATGTATTAGGGTAGTATAGACTTGCTTTAAGTTTGGTAATTACTTAGGTGAGGAGTCATATTCTTTTGGTCCATGCTGTTCAAACAGGAGTGAGTATGTTTCACTTTATGAAATTACGTGGCTTTCTCATTAAACTCTCATAAACATACATAAAGGAAGTTATAATTTCCTGAAAGAGTAAAACCTTCCTTGATGCTAAAATTTAAGTTAGTCACAGTAGGTGTAGAGTGTATTGCCGATAAGGACAGGTTTATACTTGAAAATCTCAGTTTCTGTATAGCTTAAGGTGCATGATAATCACTCGTCATCAGAATCCTTTTAAGTCCTCTCAAACTTCATCCCAGTGAAAGTTTAAAGAGAAGATGGAGGCCTTAAGGGCTACTTGTTATTTAATAGCTTTTATCTCAGCATATTGGAGTAGAATCTGGTTATAGCAATCTTTCAAATGGGTCCCAAAACCACAACAAGGTCGTTCAATTTGAAATATACAATCATCAGTGAACTTGTTAAATGCGCTGAAATTGTCTGTTGTATCAGAAAGGGCATATAATAAGACATTGGTTTCAAGTGTAGCCCCATACAGGAAAATCTTGCTCATTGTGCTACATTTCTTAATTGATCTCATAGGGCTACTAGAGCATTAAGGACGTCTTATTTCCACAATGCATTTTTGGATTTTTATGAGTTGAAGCCAAAGAACTAGATGGTCCTTAGGGTCCATGGGGACCTTCTGGCCCTCTAGGCCCTTCATGTACCTCTGGACCCTCAGTCCCAGGGGTGCTATCAAGTTAGGTTAATTCTTGGTAAAGGTGTTGTAGAAACTGGAGAAGGGCCTCATTTTGGTTAAGATGTTAACTCCAGGAAAAAAGGATAACATATCCTAATGAAGCTGGTCCTCAAGGTAACTAGAGATCCCATTATCCAGCATAGCAAGCTGACTCCAAACTTCAATAAATTGGCGATTGTCCGTGATGGCCTCCCAGTTATTGCAGATAAATGATAAAGCTGCGTTGTAAAAAATCAACAATATTCGAGTTTAGGGTTTGAGTAAGTACCAGATGTCAAGCTTTTTTATGATTATATAGATTGACCACTTGTTGAAAATTTATTCCAGATATACAAAACTCTAGATATAAGCATGGTTCACTGGACCAGTTCTCCTAACGGCAGTAAAGCTGAGGCATATAGTTTTTGCATTGTAAAAGGTACAATGTGGATTGAAAAATGACTGGAAAGGCCTCCCACGGATTATATACCACTAAAAGTTTCTGGAGAAACCTCACTGATAGTTTCATGCTGAAGTTGATACTGAGGCTTATCAACTGAGGGTATGGTGAGCTCAAAAGTAGCTCAAAATTTAAAGCAATCAGGATGCAAAGTAGTTCATTTATATTGAGACGTGTGATCAATTAGATTACAATTCTTTACTTATCAGTGAATCTGTTTTGTTGATTGAAATTATTCTCAGTTTCTCAAGATATCCATTTTTACTATACAGCTCAGATGCCCCCTGTAGTGAGCACCACTTATGTCAGCTTATAAATTTATAGACTTAAGCTGAGGTTCTAAATAGGATCAGAGCTTCTAAATTAGCAAATTGGTCAAAAAAGACAAAGAAAATATGATATAGGGATTATTATATTAAATAAAAAAGTTTTGATATTATAGGATAACTGGTACATGCCATAAAGTAGAATTCCACGGTTTCCTACAATCAAGTTTTACAAATCATTCTGGATTAACTGCACAGTTAAGCCATCATTGTTCTTTATCAGTATTGACCTCATGACCACATTGGTATGACTTGTCCTTTATATGGCGCGGGAGGTGAAGTGGCTGATCAAGAAGTCATCTCCACTAGTTTCTGCGCATGTAATGATTGATAACTAAACTCTTCTAAATGCGCCTTCAGTGGCATGTTCTGATCAAGATGACTTAATGGTTGGCTCATTGATGTTCACTTTAGGAGTGGGATCTCAATTTATTTTTTATATTATCTCTGACATCTTTATATTAAAACTCAACTCCAGGAAAACTTCCAAGGTACTAGATATGTTTGAGAAAAAAGTGAATCTTTATTTATTACTCATAAAACTTAAAGCCATTCTCCTAGCCACAGAACAACAATATCCTGATTTTAGAAGCATAATTGACAGGGATTACAATGGGTACAGTGAGTACAGTAGAAATAATGATGCCCTTTACAGGAAAAGGCTTATTAAATAATGTGGAACGCCACATGACGGCTCTGGAATGGCTGTGGTGTTTATTATATGGGATGAATAGTAGCATGGGTTTACAATCTAAACTTTCACGTTCATTTTAATTGTGTTAAAAATAGAAAAAGTAGCAAAAAGTAAGTTCCTTAATTTCAAGCCAACATTTATGACAACACCACCCTCTCAAATACTAGCTGTTACCTCCTTGCAGTAACCCTTGTGGACTGAGCTCCTAATGTACTGCTTGTTTCCTGCATGTTGATTGCCCAAAAAGCTTGCTAAAAGCTCAAAAAAGTTGACCAACTGAAAACCTTATCTTACGAAAGAACTACTACACTATGAGGGATGAAATGATTATGTTTAGAATTAGTGCTTTGGTAACTCCCCTGCTTTGTGACAAAGTCATTAGGTGGAACCATGATCCCCAGTGGTGGGTCATCCAGGAAACAAAAAAATTGACTTGTTATTAGGTAATTTAATTTCTTGGTAACTCTAATAATGTTTCCATTAGATAAAGAACTATGTTACTTACTCCCATGCAATTCAGACCTGGGGGAGGAATGGTCTGTTACACCCACTACACCAGGCGGAAGAGCCTTGGACCTCCATATCTGTTGACTTCATTGTGGAACTCCCTCTGTCATGTATCATGACATTATTTCTGGAGTAAATAAAAAGGACACGAAGAAAATGAGTAAGGCTAAAGGGGGAAAGTTGACCACCCTCATTGACTTTGGGTATGCCATGGCTAGATGCTGGGTCAAGGCCAATCAGGCACAGTTAAATCCCCAAAAATTGCCTGATATGATCCAAGATGTTACATCACTGGTACTAAAAAGCACCAGTTACAATTCTTATGGGATGGGTCATTATGTTTGCGTTCCAAATGGGGATTAGACTCGCTTACTAAATATAATATTATCAAAATGGTAAAATGAAGTTAGTGTCAAAAACTTGAGCTCACACATACTTAAGGTATAGATCTGCCATGGATTTTCATGGCCTGATGACATAATTGATGGTACAAACTGCAAAAAATTAGCTAGTCATCAGGAGGCCAAAAAGGTGAAGTTGGCATGTCTTCCTGACATCAAACATACCCTAGACCAGCACTGGGTTCAGGCCAGATATGCCCAGGTCAGTCTAAGGGATGTGCCTGACGTTCAGCCCTGTGTTATGGCAAGGGTGTTAAATGCACTAGCTATATTACTAATGATGTCAATTCAGTTTGGTTAATTGGTAAACAAGGTTTTAAAATCCGTTTGATTTTTAAAATTACAAAATTGGGTCAGCCATGTTTACACTAAATAACTTGAGTTTAGTCAATCTCAAGATATAATACCCTAGCTAATTGAAGCATGCGCCTATTGGTGCACCTGGGCTTAGCACCACTTCCTTTAATTGAAAATCTTCCCCAATTTTAAAATATGTTTCCTCAAGACCAATATTCATCATTGGTTGACTTCATTAATAAAAAGCTCCCGTTAGCTTACACTTTTTAAAATTATGGTTCCTTGGGCGCACCTGTGCATGGACCACCTTGAGGTGGTCTTTAACGACTTTGTCCATTTTATTATAACAAAAAAATTTACTATATATAGTGCACCGCTGGGCCACCCTGGTCCCCTCCAGATCCAGGCACCCAAGCACTACTGCACATATCTCTGCTTGTTTGTGGAATCCCTTTGGTGTCCTACCAATCATTGTTATTTATTGGCTTTCAACTACTACATACAGCGTTTTACTCCTTTGACATGTGTTTCTTGTTCTCCACATCCTTAGCGGTTTCCTGTTCATCCTCTCTTTAACACCTAGTTCCCTAGTAGTGTGGCTGTGCATCTTATACATCTTGCTGGGAATGGGAGAGTTACAGATACTCTCCTTACATGGATGAAATATTGTATTATTGGCTAGAATCAATTACAAGTTTATTAAATTGATTCAGGACATTGCCCAATTTTCCCTTAAAATAGTGTTTCTCAGACCAATC
This sequence comes from Massospora cicadina, assembly GCA_022478985.1. NCBI lineage: Eukaryota > Fungi > Entomophthoromycota > Entomophthoromycetes > Entomophthorales > Entomophthoraceae > Massospora > Massospora cicadina. The sequence continues at coordinate 113,182 of JAKSZP010002675.1, forward strand.
TCTTTGTTGGTTGTCTCCTCTACCTTGTATAAAAGCTATTTTAACTATTTAATTAATCAATAATGCCTTTGGCAGGCCTTGAGGGTTAATTCCTCATAGGGTTTTCTGGGTTTTTTTGCAAGTTATGAAGGTGTTGTCACCTTGCTGGGTGCAATTATGATGATTTTATTAATAAATCATTTTTGGAGATTTAGAGACACTCTCCTTATATTAGACGACCAGCCCTATTATTATACTTGTGGGATTTTTTATACGTGAAATTCCTTCATGGCAGTAATTGATTGTGTGAGCTGTTTGTTGTGGTCACTATTTTTTACCATGACTTTATCATATGTTTTGGCGGTGTCTCATCTCAGCATTTTTTACTGCCCGCGGAAGGGTTCTTTCTCTTTCTGCAGTAATTGGTGGTTTTGGACTATTCACAATCCTGCTACCTGGGTTTCTATTTTAAAACTTTTATCAATATTAATAAAACCAGCCTTCACTCAGCCCCTTGGGGAGTTGGGTGGCTGCGTTAGGCTTCACCCAATGTCTTCAATTGGGTGATATAAGGTTTGTAACGCTTCTGAAAGCTGGGAAACTCGCGTTCCTTTCCTTTTAAACCTTCTATAGGTCCTTTATGCTTAATTGTTTTGGACACTTTGGGGGGTTTATTTATATAAATACTTTGGTTAGGTCCATGACACACTTTTCTTGACATCTTCAGAACGTCATTATCCAAAAGAAGCAAAATCAGCCAGTCAGTGGACACTTGAATATGGTGGGCACCACTCGCCTCCTCCAATCTTTTACTTGGCCCTTGTTTGTGAATTCCCCATCCCAACCAAAGGTAGTTCCATTAATTTATCTGCAGGTGTTTCATTAATGAAGACCCCTATAAATATTGCCCTTGCAAATATTAATTATATTTGCAACTGAAGGCTTCATTTACTTCTATCTCTTCTTTTTGTGAGTTATCAGGGTTGGCAGGGGTGTAAGTTTGAGTTATTAATTCAAGTTTTAGATAATTTTTCCAATAACGTTTCACCAGTGGCAACCCCTTCATATATTGTCCTGATAACACCCATTTTTTGAAAATGAAGGTTCTCTCAAAGTTTGGCCTTTGAGTTTGGGGCAACTTAAGGATTTCCAGGGGTTCAGCCCTTTTATTAATTTAAATGTTTCATTAATTTAGCTGGGGTATTTCCAACTGCAACCACCCCTATAAATACTTTCTTAGATGGCCTAATTCTCTTTTAAAATGGCAGCATCTTCCAGTGCTACGCCTTCACTCTCAGTAAACTCAAGGGTTGGCAGGGGTCTAGTCCCCAAGTTTTTCTAAATATTTTGTCATTTTATCTGGGGTTGTTTAACCTGTGACCACCTCTAAAAATACCGCCATCAGAAGTCCTCATTTCTTTTAGAAATGGCGGCATCTTCTGGTGCCACTTTTTTCTCTTGACAAACCTTAAGGACTGGCAGAAGTTTAACCCCGACACTTTTATTTAATTAATCCATTATTTTCTGTTAAAAACTCTTTTTCATAAAAAATAAGAACCCTAATCAGAAGAAGTTTTCAACCATCAGAAAAACAATGGAGATAAAATTAACTCTACTCCATGAGAAGATTTTTGATGATAAATCAATTGATGAAGAAGTCATTTCTACAACTGATCCTCAATTGTTGGAATATCAAAAATCTCCAAAGTGACAGCTTAAGATGTATATGGACCACCTCCAATTTCCTCTAGGAAATCTGCATACTAGCATCTCAAAAGCGGTAGATGAAAGATCTAATATAAAGAGAGTTTAGAAGTACACTTCATTAAAGTCAATGTCACATTCCTATAGATATGAAATTTTGCTAAAATAATATTGATTATTTTGGCTTATAATCGTTTCTTTTACTTTAGTCAATTGATTAATCAATACCTACTTATTGAAGAATATTCTATTTCAGGAATTACAGCTTTGAGAAGCCTTACTTTTGATTTCTCAGCTAGTTGACTATTTTCTCATGTCATGAAAAAAACGTGGTGCTCATTACAGGGGCTCCAAGATGTTGAAAATGAAAACGTCTCTCATGCCATGGTGAATGACAACAGTCAAAATGCTACCCATAATCATGCCAGAAGTGTGACCAACAAAGTTGCTATGTCCAGATATGAAGCAACTCCTATGCAGCCTGAAGCCTTAAAGTTCCAGGCTACTTTTGAATTATACATTTTGATGTTAGACGAGTTATTCAGTCAGCATTGGAGGAGGAGGTCGGGACTTAAGGTGATAATAAAGATTCTATTTTATCTTAATCTCCAGTTGATAAGACATCTATGTTTTTCACTTTGCCCAAAAAATTTGGTAGCTTAGTCACTCAATTAGCAGTGAAGGATCAGAAGAATTTAGTCCTAGCCATCATGGATATTGGCTCACCTGTTTTTTGTCATATTTTCCAAACTTTATAAAGTGGATTAAGATGGCTCCATATATACCTCACTATTGAGATTATGGGACTGCTGGTCCTCTCTGCTTAAGCTATTTGGAGAATACTCATCCTTACCTATACAATTTGGAAAATTATCAATATCAATATCTGCTGTTGCCTTAGAAACAAGTCATGATCTATTGCTCAGTACACAATTTTAAGAGATCAAGTAGCTATTATCAATTATACTGAAGGACTTCTTTTTCTCCTTGGGCGTTTTGTGCCGCTGATTTTAAAACTCCTTCTTATAAACTGAAATTTGAGTTTGATTATGTCTACTTGAAAAAGAAATTAAAATTGATTAATTAAAGTATCATGTACATGGGTTTAGAGTCAGATTGCCTCCTAAATCAGTAGATGGATACAAAGGTATGACTCTCTATTCTCTCAAGGCCATGATAATTCTGTTAAATCTCAAATAATAGTGGACACTCATATTTATGTTAAAATACCTCCTGGGAAGCTATTAGAATTTCAGGGACATCAAAATCCTTTTGTAAGAGAGTATTGACTTATCCGAGAATTTTAGATCTTGCATATGCTGATTCTATTTCAGTTTTATTAGAAAACTTAACGGATGCACTCATGAATGTTGGACCAATAACCCAATTGCTTTTTTTCATTCATTTGCTATTGAAAATAAAGACCTTTGAAGAATTGAGGAATTAAGAGATATAGATCTTGCCATCTAGTACTAAGAAAAAGAGATATAGATCTTGAACATCCCACTACCATTGGTCATACTAGCCCTTCCATTGGTCCTAGATTAACTACTGATCAACGTAAAGAATTAGAAAAATTATTAGAGGAGTATTATAATATTTTCTCAACCTCTACATATGATTTTGGTAAGATTAATGGTGTAATTAATCAATTAGCGACTAGAAATGAGGCCCCATTTTGCGCCTTCTTTATCAAAAGAGTAAGGTAGAAGAAGGTCAGATAATGGTTGAATTTAAACAGCTATTGGACTCTAAGTTACTAGTTCCATCCCGTAGTCCCTGAGCTTCTCCCCTTTTATTAGTCCAAAAAAGGGTGGTGACCATAGAGTTGTTATAAACTACAGACGCCTTAATGTGATTGCTAAGAAGGGTAGTTATCCCCTTTCTAATATTGACAAAGTTCTGATTGCTTGCTGGTGTATAATACTTTTTGGCCATGGATCTAGCAAGCAGCTATTTGCAAATAGAACTAGCTCCCAAAGACCAACCTAAATATGCCCTAATCACCTATGAAGGTTTGCTTGAGCCCACCAGAATACCGCGAGAATTGTGTAACGCCACAACTACTTTCCAACAAGCTATGAATAAGATTTTAGATGAACTCAAGCTTTTCTGCACTTTAGTTTACCTCAACGATATAACTGTATTCTAAAAGACATTTGCATCACATATGGATAGACTAATAGAAGTATATAATTAACTCCAGAAGCTTTTTAAAAGTTGAAGCCATCAAGATGTTTATTTTTTCAAAATAAGATGGAGCTTTATTGAGCATTGGGTATCAAAGAAAAGAATTTAACCTCTTCCCAAAAAGTTTTAAATAATTAAGAAGATGTCCTAGCCTGCTAGTATAAGAGATATCCAAGTATTTATAGAGATGATCAGGAACTACTATCAGCTTATTCCTAGATTTGCTGAATTATCAGAATCATAAACTTACTTAATACAAAAAGCGTACCGTTTGAGTGGAACATGAAAAAGAATAACTTTCAATTCACTTAATTTGCCTTTTGTACTCAGCCCATTCAGATAAATCCTTGGTTTGATCAGCCTTTTATATCATTTACTGATGCCAGTGATGTTTTAGTTAGATCAATCCTCGCTAAACATGATAATATTAATGTAGATCATCCAATCGCCTATCACAGTAAGATTTCAAGTAAGGAGGAGAGAAATTATAATGTAACTGAGCGGGAGTGCCTGTCTCTCCTGTTACCTTTTAAACAGTTTCATCCCTACCAGTATGGAACTCATTTTACTGTTGTCACCAATGATGCCTCATTATGGTGGCTACAGAAAATGAAGGACCCTGACAGAAGAATAGCACGCTGGGCCCTTTGCTTATAGAATTATGATTTCTCTATTGAACATCATGCTGGAACTATCCATCAAAATGAAGATAATTTATATAAGATTCCTGTCTTAAATATGCCTACTCCTAAGGATGATAAAAATATGATCTTATCAGAAGATTGGAAAGATGGACTATTGATACTAAAGAAATGCAGGACAAGCTACGTAAGAAGACCAAAAACACCCAGATCTGAGAAGGATTGCTTTATAAACTTATTAAAGTTAATTGGATCCCCTATATCCCTCCCTCTTCTCAAACTTAAGTAATTGTGGAAAAACATAAGGCAGTTGGACATGGTTCCGTCAAGAAGACTTATGAATGGCTTAAGTTTAATACTATTGGTATAGGATGTTAGAAACAATCCATGAAGTCCTTGAGGTGTGCCTTATTTGTTGGAACCAGGATAGGCCTGGACCTCAATATCAACATCAAATGTGGCCCCTTCTGGACCTATCCATGTGATTAGTATTGATGTAGTGGGGCTTTATTGACAGGGCTAAACTCCCATTAGAACATATTGTTGTCCATAGACTATTTAACTATATATAGTGGAAGCCATTTCAGTGTTAACCGCTACTGCTAAAGCCATGGCCATGTTTTTATTCCATCGATTTTCACTCAGCACATATTACCTTAAGTATTGTTATCAGATAATGATCTCAATTTCATGTCAATGGTTTTCAGGAGCTGACTCATTTTTTAATACTAGCCATCACATTTTGTTCCTTATGAACCTTCATCCAATGGAGCAATTTAGCGTGCCTATTGGACTTTAGTTTCTATCCTTAAAAAGATTGCAACTTTAAATCCTTGCCAAAAGAACCATTACCTTCCTAGCGCCTTGATAGCTTACAGAATAAGCTATCACCGAAATATTAGTATTTCCCCATTCCAGGCTTTATATGGGAGAGAACCTAGATTACTAAGTATTGTACAGCCGTTTCTTGACAACTATGTGCCAAATACCGCTGTCTTAACCATGAGAGCACTAGCAGATGAGACAATTTGGTTACAGTCTCTTGCTATGGAGGGAATAATATTCAAGAACTTTAGAGAACCCAAGCAATCAAATGCCAGATGACCTTCATTACCCATATTTCAATTAGGAGATCTTGTTATGTTTTATCATCATTAACCAAGAGGCTGACCCAATGAGCTCACACCACTGGTCTGGTCTGTATTAAGTTATTTACAAAGTAAACTCTGATATTTCATCGCTGATTTGGCCATGGATCTGTAGTTAATAAAGTTTATGCTCTATTTCTTATGAACTATGTCCTTCTTCAACAGGATCTTGAGGGGGGCATTGTCAGACATTGGGATTGTAATGGAAATTAAATCAACTCTACTCCCCAAGAAGGTTCCCTTGGTGATAAATCAATTAATGAAGGAGTCATTTCTACACTTGATCCTCAATTATTGTAACAATAGAATATCTTCAAAGTGATAACTTCAGATGTATATGTACCACCTCCAATCTCCTCTAGAAAATCTTCTTAGTGCATTTCTAAAGCTGTTGATGAAAGATCTAGTATGAAGTGAGCTTAGACGTCCACCTTATCAAAGACAATCTCCTATTCCTAAAAGTATATAAAGTTTTAACTAAAATAAACATCATTTATATGACTTTCAATCTCTTTGTTTATTTTCAGAAGTGATTCTTCAATACTTAATTATTAAAAAATTTCTATTCCAGGAATCACAGCTTTGAGCAACCATACTTTTGATTCCTCAGCCAGTTAAATATTTTTCCGTTGCTTTAGAGATAATAAACTCAGCCAGTTGACTATTTTTACATGTCACAAGAGGGGCCTTGGCATATTGGTAATGAACAACATTCTACAGATGGCCATCAAATCAGGTATGGTGCCTTGTCAATCCAAAAACGTCATTTTTAATAGAAAATACATAAAAACAAATGAGACCTTCAAAGTTCTTATAGGAGCCATAATGATCTAATTTCTGTATATCATATCACCTGAAAATCTTCAGCTGTCTTCCACCATGATTTACCACACTCAAGAGGTGGTAAAATTCATTGAAAGATTTTGGCAATGAGTGTGCCTTTGCAGATGATTTTGCTGGGTATACTTCCTCAGTCATAAGAGTGGCGAAATATACCACTCAACTCTTTTATGAAAAACATATGCTGGTGGCATACTTCTAGTAAATCTGATCCCATTTTTTGTTTGGTGGCATTATTTTCATTAAATAATGTTTATTCTTGGTATTTCTTGCTTTCTGCTACTATTTCTTTCCCTTAAGGGGAGTTTAGGGCAACAAATTCAGAGGGTACTGGGGCCTCAGAAAACTTTGTCTAGAACTAGATGAATACCTTGAGTTATGCTACTTATATGGTGTATGGTTAGGGAAGATACTTCCTAAGGTATTCCCACTTTAAATTTTCAGAGTCTGGTTGATTATCAAGTTGGTACATACCACTTGGATGACCACTTCTCTTACAGTCAAAAACCTGCTTTACCAAATTATCTTAGAAGTGGTATGGTGTCAGAGTTTTAATAAAGCTAAATTTAAGGCCAATACTTTAACTTTGTCCTTGGAGAGTGGTCAAGAATTAATAATCCCTGTGTCATACAGCAGCACTCTGAGCAACATGCCACAGTGGCCTAATGTACATGATCTTAATCTTGCATCTTTGCTGAAGACTACTCCTAAAGCTTTCCTACCCTCTGTTTGTAGGGCTAAGTCTTCATTAAATGTGGCTTCTACAGGTGCCTTACCTTATTATTAAGAGTTTGATTCTGATTTTAAACTCACGGTCAACCTGATTTACATTTCCTACTTAGTATAGCATTTGACTTTGTGGGAAGAGGCAGCATTAAATGTTTTTTGTTACAGAGAAACTTGAAAAGGAGCCATATATTAGCTTACCTCCTCAGTATGCTCACCACTGCTTTTTTGTAGAAAAAGAAGATAGTGATCTAAACCCTTGCATAGATTATTATAACTTGAATAATGTCACCGTAACTAATCTACATCCTATTTATATGAAGACATAAATTGCATGCTATATGGAGAAATCTAGAATCTTCTCCAAACTGGATTTCTTATATGCTTTTAACTAGATCCATACAAAAAGGGACAATAATGGCTCACTGCAATTAATATCAGAAAGGGGATTTTTTATTCTGGGTCATGCCATGTGCTTAATAACGCACATGCAGTTTTTTCAACGTCATATTGATGCAGCGTTAGAGTTATAGGGTGTATGCATTGTCTATATAGACGAAATTCTGGTTTTCTCCCATGATAAAGCATCCCATGAGATTCACCTGCAGCAAATAGTGGAACATTTAAGAGCAGCAAACTTGACTCTAGAGATTAGTAAGTGTAACTTCTTTAATTACCAGATCACCTTTTTGGAAAACATCATGTTTGTAATGTCATATGATTAATTCAGACAAAGTGAAGGCCATCCATTATTGAATATAAACTTTAACTAAGGAATTTAAAAACTTTTTTGGGGGCAAGCACTTTTCTTAAAACAGTCACTCCCAACCTCCCAGAGGTTGCTTCACCCTTGTATAAGATGAGTGAAGGCAAAACCCTTCAGTGGTCATCTATATTAAAGGATACTTTCCAGGCTGTAAAGTGCTCTTTTCTCTCCACGACAATACTTCAACACATGGATTCAGATAAGGAGTTTATACTAGCTAGAGATGCTCCAAACTTTGCTATAGCTGCTGCTCTGTTGCAAGTTGGAACATATGGAGTCAGGCATCTATTGGGATATACTTCTTAAGATTTCATAACATGCGTTAAATTACGTTTTTTATATTTTAAAAATGGTAAATTAGTGGAAGAGTTGACTTACTGGCGTCACCATCTATATGGTTTCTTACGGCCATTCTATGTACATACTGATCACTGGGCATCACTGTAATACCAATCCCTTCATGTCCTGACCCCGCGTCAATTTTCCTGGTATAAGACCCTTGCTTAATTTCTGTTCTCTTATAAATTCACAAAAGGCAAGGAGAGCAGATAGTTTATGCCTTAAACTAGAGCCCCGCCTTTACTTCTAACCCTGACAAGTTGGAGCTTCATAACACCACCTGATGATTCCTCCTGGAAACATTATAGCCAAGCAATCCTCCCTTAGTACTTGTGCTCCTGTTCACGCTTCTTAGTAAATCTAAAGGAGTATTGGATGTTAAGAAAAGTCGTCAACACAACCTTTATCGCTGAATATGCCCAAGCTCTCGCCAAATGCAAATAAAATCAGGAGATTTTAATTTGGGGTGCCATATAAAGGATGATATGATATGGTTCCAGGGACGCTTATGGGTTTTCCACAGGACCATTTCGCCTAGAGATAATTAATGAAAGTCATTATGGTATAACTGTAGGGCACCCTAGAAAGAAGATGTTCCTTGAGCTTGTCCGCCATATGTATAGCTGGAATAAAATTTCAGCTCACTTTAGAATATATACAAAGGAGTGCCTTGTCTGCAACATGATGTAAACAAATCTTAGTCTCTCATGGGGTTGTTATACCAGTCCAGAAAGCAGAGGGACCCTGGACTTCTCTCTCAGTTGATTTTATTGTGGAACTACCCCTCTCTAATGGGTATGATGCTATTATGGTAGTGGTAAACCAGTTTATCAAGTTCTTCCATTTCATTTCATGTCACACCACAGTAGCCGCGGCTCAGATGGCCAAGTATTTGTTTTCCATGTTTTCTTTGTTATGGGGGTTCCTCAAGGAATTATCAGCGACCATGGCCTCAGTTCAAGTCTGTATTTTAGGAAGAGTTATTTAGCTCTTTAAATTTGTCTGTTACTATAATGCCTTCCACCAGCAATCAGATGGGCAAACAGAGCGAGTGAATTAATTCCTGGAGCAATTTTTGCGGTGCTACATGGAGTCTGATTTTTCATATTGGGCCTCACACCTCACTTTAGCGCAATTCAGCTACATCAACGCCCAAAATTTCCTTTTGTACTCTCTTCTTTACAAATTATGTCTATAACCCCTCGTTCAACATGGAAGCTAAAAGCATTTCTAAGGTGAAACGGTGATGGACTTAGAAAAATCCATCAAGAAAGTAACCAGGGATTAAATAGAACTAAGATGCTACCATGAAGGGATACAAGGTGAACGTGGATGGTAAGAGAAGGGTCAGGCCTGAATATAAAGAGGGGGACTTTGTGATGCTTGATGCCAAGAATATTTTTATCAAGCAACCATGTAAGAAGCTGGGTCTAAAGAGGATATGAACTTACCGCGTGGTTAAGAAAGGTGTGTCATGCCTCTTACTAACTGGATCTACCGCCAAAGTTCTGCATCTTTGCCAAATTTTCAAGATTAAACTAGTTTCTTCAAGGGTCTCCCTTATGAGACCTCAAATTCATATCTCAATAATTAGGCGCCAGATTGGGAGATAAAAGATATTGTGGCTCCTTATAGGGTGAAAATAAGGCCCATATACCTGATATCATGGAAGGGGTTTGATGCTGCAGAAAACAGTTGAGTACTATCTTGCAATTGCAGACATGCTCAAGTCATGGTTGATACATCTCATAAGTGCTTTCCATATGCGCTGGTCACAAGTCTACCCTTGAAGTTGCAGCCATTAATAATCCCCCAATGCATAACTTCTCTCTGTCAGAGGCCTTTGGGGAGAGGTGGATCCACAGAAACCCGAAGGTAATGTCATGTCCCGTGACATGATTTATGAAGTAAATTAATGACATAGAGGAAATGAGAAAGGCAAAGGGTCAAGCTACCCTTCCTCCATGACCTCAAGTACACTATGAATAAACATTAGATCAAGGCCAATCAGGTCCAGATACTCCTCAGAAATTGCATAGTAGGTCCAAGATGTTACAACAAAGGTACTAAAAGTCAACAGTTACAGTTAAAATGAGGATTGGTCATTATTTTTACGTTCCATATGAAGGTTAGACTTATTTACTAAATCTAATATCAGAAATTGTAAGTTTCAGTTAGTGTCAAAAACTTGAGTTCACAGATACTTGAGTTATAGAACTCCCATGGATGATGGTATTGTACTTGTATCGTTTTACATCCTCTATATCAGGAACTCTGTTAGTGTGTCAAGCCAAACAGTATGATACTGTTGGCTCTTGCTGTTTTGCCTTCATAGACTACCTTTCACTAAAGGTCCACAGGCAACTCATCAACATAGCAGACCAACAACTTCACCTTAGCGCAATTTATATCTGGGAGACACATAGTAAGCCCTACAACTCTCTGGGTGATTCACAGCTCTGTCTTATCATCCTTCTCAAGGATTAATCACCATCAGTCCCTCATTGTTAGTGGCATGTTGGACAAGTTCCTGTGGGGCTTCCCTGTAGCTCCAGGTACTGAGGTTGGTAGCGCTAACACCCCTAGGTTCATTTACCCAGCACTTCACCTTGGGGACCTCCTGTACCATCTTTTCCCCCAAGCCGCTTAGCTACTTTAATAATGAAAAGATTGGCAAAAGAGAACCTTTATTATGAAGGAATACAAGGTATTTATACTAGCGACTGGTCAGTAATATGATGCCTGCTATCAACAAAAATTGGCATTTATTATCAGCAAACCAACCAAATTCTAAGCATTCTACTGACAACCATTCCCTCAAAAATCTTCCCAATTTTACCCTGAGCGTTAGTTTCATTTATCCTCAAGATCAGTCTCCATAATCATATATGAATTATTAAAATAAATTAATATTCAATTATCATTAGCATTAGTTGACGGTATTCATAATCCTAGGTGACAAAATCATTGTTGCTCACCCTTATAAGAACACTCAGCATTCAAGACTGGTAATCTGATTATCCTCGGCTTAAGCCACCAGTTATTCTCAAGTAGACCAATTGATTGAATCATCCTTGGCATTAGTAACCCATGATCCTGCCCCTTGATGACAAATAAGTGTTTCATTATAATCTAGATTAATTATTGCATTGACTTCCTTGGCTTCATTCAATGGTGTCAATTTACAATTAACTTCAATCTATCAGGATTATCCCCAACACTTCAAGGCAGCTCAACTCACCCAAATGGGGACCACAAGTTGGTAACTATACTATTAATTATAATACTTTACTAGCTGATTAATTATCATTCACCTCGACTAATTGACACCCCTACATAGATATTATGGGTAAAATTCTCTAGTAAAAATCTCGACATTTCTCCCACTTAACCACATGATATTCCTCAATCATGAATTCGCCTCTGCAGTGGGCAAAGATCACCTCAGCCCCTCTTTCTCTAAGAGGCGCCAGGACAAGACCAGTGATTTTTGCCACCTTCTAACCATACCTCAACTATTTGAGAAACACATTAACAGTGCACTCCTGTAGGGATCACGATTAATGAAAATTTTACATCTGTTACATCAGGAACTCTATTAATTTTCCAGGACAAACAATATGATGAATGATGGCCTTTTCTGTTTCACCTTCATAGGCTACCTTTCACTACAGTTCCACAGGCAACCCACCAACCTAGAAGACCAAAAACTTCATCTTGGTGCAATTACCCTTTTGGGAGGCACACATCAAGCCTTACTCCTCTCTAAGTGACTTTCAGCTATGTAACTCCATCCTCATCAGGGTTAATCCCATTCATTCCCTCGTTGTTGGTGTCCAATTGGCCAAGTTCCCATGGGGCTTCCTCGTAGCTTCAGGTATTGTGATTGGTAGCGCTGACCACCCCCAGGTGCATTTACCCAGCACCTCACCTTGGGGGATCTCCTGCACATCTTTTACCACCAAGCTGCTTATCTACTTCTATAATAAAATATGGGCGAAAAGAGATTATACTATGAGGTAATTCAAGGTATTTAGACTCAGTTAACTTATTGGCAATCTAATATTCGCCTACCAACAATCATTAACATCTATTCCTGGCAAATTAACCTAATCCTCAGCAGGGGGTGGAAGGTGAGTCAGTATGGCATATGGCTACCAACCTGAAGGTTGCAGTTTTGATTCCCGCCCTTCGCACAATGATTGGGGTGCCAGCCAAAGGAAGCTATTGGCGGTTAGTAGGTCTAATAACATGAAAACCTTACCCATGACGTAACCAGAAAAATTTGAGTCCAGATCTTGAGGTGGAAAAAACTTTCTTTGACAGAGTTGACCCTGTTCAGATTTCATTTTTTTTTCTTTCTTTCAATTCTTTCTTTTGGTAATGCCTGTCCCCTGGTTGGCTTGCCTCAGTTAAATAAAAACTAATCCTCAGCATTTTGCTGGCAAACATTCCCTCAAAAATTTTCCTGATTAAACGTGAATATTAGTTTGATTCATTATTGGCATCATCACCAGAAATCATATATAAATTATTGATTCATTATTCTTTGAATATCCTTGGCATCAGTCACTATATATATAATCCTAAGCTTTGTAATTATTGTCACTTACCCTTATCAGAATCCTCAGCATTTTTAGGTTAGCAATCTTATTATTTTTGGCTTAAGTCACCAGTAAATTTTAAATAGTCAAACTGATTGGATCATCCTTAGCATCAGTCATCAGTGATCCCAACCTCTGATGACAATTTGTGGCTCGCTGTAATATAGATTAATTATTAAAATGACATCCTTGGCTTCAGTCACAGGTGTTTTTTTAAATAACATTAAGTCGCTTGGGGATTATCCCAACACTTTGAGATAGCTCAACCCACCCAAATTGAGGTGCACAAATTATTAACTATATCTTTAATTATAATATTAAATTAGGTGATTATTCGTCAATCACCCCTGACTAATTGACATCCCTAATGCAGATATGATAGGAGTAATTCATCTGGATAAAATCCCAACAGTACTATCAGCTAAATTAATTTCAAGCTCTTTAATTGATTCAGGACATTGCCCAATTTTCACTTAGAATAGCATTTTCTTACCAATCTCTCAGTTGGTTGTCTTCTATACCTTGAATAAAAGTTACTTAATCTATTTGATTATTATATATCTTTGGTTGTCCTCATGGGTTACCACCTCATGTGAGTTTTCTTGAACTTTTTTGTATGTTATGATGGTGTTGTCACCTTACTGGGTGCCTTTACGTTGATTCTATTGAGAGTATTTTCTTTTAGATTTAGAAGTAATATTCTTACACCCTCCCTCTAATGGGTTTGACGCAGTATAAATTGATGTGAATTGGTTCACCAAGTTTTCAGCATTCATTCCCTATCATTTGAAGATTTTTCTACTATGATACTTCCAGACTTTTTGTTACTCATGTATCTGCTATGTTTAGTCAACCATTAAAAGTAGTGAATGATTGTGGTCCTCAATTTACAGCCCAATTCTGTAATGTTCTGTCAGTCATTCCTAAGATAATGCTATGTCGTTATACCACTTATCATGCATAATCTGATGGGCAGATGGAAAGGCTTAATTAGATCCTGGATCAGTATCTTCGCTGCTATGCTTCTGCTACCTAAAATTCTTGGGATGCTGGTCTACATTGGCGCATTTCGCTTACAACATTGCAACTCATTCTTTCATAGGATTCTCCCCATATATAGTTATTCTAAGGTATAATCCCTTCCTTAAAGTTGACTCCCACTTTTTCTCAGAAGTGCCCAAAACTAAGTTATACCTACCGCAGATCCCTAATAACCAAAACCTGCGTTACAAATGTTTATCAAAGGCCATTAATGACCACAAACGTCTTACAAATCACAAACGGCTTCCCACTAACGAGTTTAAGGAAGGCTCCTTGATTATAATAAATATGCTAATTCTATAATCTAAGTTCCCTATAAGAAACTTGCACGCAAATTTTTAGATCCCCATTATGAGAAAAATTTTGTAAATGGGGCTTTCAATATGAAGCTACTTTCTCTTTGGAAGCAGCATAACAATTTCAAGCTTCTCAGTTTTCCTCTATTAAGGCTGAAAAGACTTCCACCACTAAATTAGTATTGTGGAGACTCCCAGGAGGCCGAGGCCAAGAATCCTGGCTTCTGGAAGATCTCTTTACTCAGTTCAGTATCTTGTTGCATGGAAGGATTTCTCCATATGGGAATAGTTGGGCGAGCTCCAAGGATTGTAACAGCTTCAAGAAGTTGATGGAAGCTTTCACAAATTCCACCCAAGGCCCTCCATTCCCCTATAAGGTTACAGCAAACCTCACTATCAACCTGTCCAAAGTTTACAAGAATTACGCACTTGCACATGTTCCTGGTGGAGGAGCATCTCTTGTTTAGAAAGAGAAAAAATAATTTAAGTACTAGGGATCAACCACTATGCATATACATGAAGAAGCACCCTTTAGTATAAATAAGGGCACAAGAAAGCAGCTGTGACTCTTAAAAACAAAGGCATCTTAGCTCATATACAGGATGAATAATGGTTCACAGCCTATCTGCTTAAGATTTCCCTCTCTTCTAGTCATCCCTACTACCTTTAGGTTACCATACTACACAGTATCATGTTCATCAGAAAAGAGTTTAAAGTCCTAAGGTGTGTAAATCAATTTAAACACAAAAAAGTCAAGGAGATCAAATTATAGTTTTGTGAAAACCTCCAAGCCTCACCACTAAACTGATGGCATTACATGCTCATCTCCCGTAGTTTCAAGAATCTTAAAACTATAAAATTCAAACTGGATTTAGCCTTACCATCCCTGTCTGTGGGTGTTCTTTGTCAGCTCTTATGGATAGATTACCACCATCCGTCAAGCTATGACCAAAAAGTAAAACTACTTTATATAATTTTTATATGAAGCAATATGAACGAGATTTCTTAACTTGCTTACTTGTATCATATCTATTAATAATATTACATAGTGTGCAGATCTATTGAGATCTTTCTATGTTAAAATAATTATCATAATGAAGACCCTTTTATTCCTCATAGATTTATAAGCTAGCAGACCTCAACCGTTTCTGCTTTATGCTTATTTGCCTTTTATTACCCTATAAAACCTTTAATTTTCTATAGTTTTGATTTATTTAGTTCGCGCTTATTCTTTTCAGCCATGTTCCATGGTCTTTGGAATGAATGGGCCATAGTGGCGCTTATTACTACGCTGCTACCCTCTGCTCTTGAATGGGAGTACCTCTATAAGACATAAACTTTGCTTTTCCTCAATACTTGCTGCCATAGAGCACCGCAACCTTACCTTATTGTCAATGTGTAATTTCATCACCTCTCACCAATTTCCAAATGATGGTTTACCAGGTTTTATCTCTCATTGAATAAGGTTTCTTCACAGTACAGACCGTGACCTTGGGTTACAACTCTGAATCCTCAGCTGCTCCAGCCACCTCCACTTAGCTCATTCTGGGAGTACTGAATTTGACTGTTGTTAATCTCCAAACTAGTGTTATTATTAACAATAATAGCTTTAAATTTTTCTGTTTGTCTATAACAACGTAGACTGTTGTCAACTTAGTTTAACTCATCCATATTTGCAGACCAAATTTTGGATCTATCAGCTGGTTCCATGATACATTTTTCCTATATGTTAATTGTCATGTAGTAAAAAGTTACTCAAAGTTACCCAGGAACTAACTTTATAAAGATCAAATCTAATGTTGACATCCTTCCTTTTATTCTTTTTAAAAAACCTCATTGGAGTATGCGCATATTATTTTAGTTTTTCAAAATTAGTCACAGGCCCTGGTTGGCTTACCTCAAATAAATACAAAATATGTTACAGACCTGTAAAATTTGATTATCCTACTAAATATACATATGTTTTCTGAAAAGAATTAATCTTTACTTTATTCCTTTATACTATATCAATTTTAAATAAAGCATATTAACCCATGCAAAAATTATTTTCAACTAAATTTTGGCTATCATATGAAACATAGTCAACATAGATATAAGATAAAGCATAGTGGGGCGCAGAAATTAATTATTTAAGGATAATTAATTATTATAATACAAAAACACTTAATATATAAGTATTAATGTTTAAGATTGGTAAAAAAATAACCGTACAAAATAAAACTTTAGCATGCATATATGATAGTAAAGTATCAAAACAATTTTTACTAAATTAAACTCTCTAACTTAATACCTTATATAAAAATAGATTTACTTATATGGTGACTTAAATTTGTAAAAAAAGAAAGAGAGTGTTTTATAATCAATTAAATATTTATGATAAAACTTATATAAATTAATATAATTATATACCTATTAAATCAAATTAGCTACAGAGTAATTCAATAAACTTCTATTCTTATTGCTAAACAATTAAGTAAGGGTAAACCTACCTTTAGATAAAAATATTAGAACAAATAGATTTCATTATTGTAATACTGACAACTTTTTTTACAAGTTAATGTTAGATATAAAAAGTTACAAATTAGAATTTTTAAACTAACCTATGAGGCATGCCAGTTATCATGAGAGCCACCATCCAATCTCTAATTTTATTAATGGAATTTTAGGAAAAAAATGTTAAACTTGAGATTTACAACCAGATCAACTAGGTTTTACTTCCAAGGACGTTTAACATCTAAAACTTTCAACCATCAATCTTATAAAATTATTACTAAAACAAAAACTTAAGATAAATTATAATCCATTCCTCAAATACTATGTAACTCCTTGTCAGATTCTGATGGTTGATGCAAAAATAAACCCTTCCTCGACCATCAGATTAGGATGATTATTCTCCCAATACTTGAGCTAATTTTTAAATCACAACTTAAAGCCTATTGCAACGACACAGCTCAGGATGACTATATCAATGTCAATTCAATCTGAATATTACATCAAAAAGCTTGGGCTGAATACACTCGCAGATTCAGGCTGATTGTTGCTGCACCAAAGCTCATCAATTAGTCCCAACCAATCTGGACCAATACTAATAACTATCATAAGAAATTATTTGGGGATCAACCCAAAGATAACGTCTACTAATCCCAGGATAGATAGACATTAAAATATAATCAATTTCCCGCCCTAGGGTGAAACTCTTATGTTGATCTTCACAATCAGCATGATAGCACTTGCATATGGACCACCCAAATGGGAGTACCTAGTGCTATCAAGAGAGTCCAGCTGACATCTCAAATAGTGGTGCGTCATTTAAACCAATTGATGCAAAAATTTCACAGAATATGTATTTTGTCAGCAGTATGATGAAACTCATATCAAGATGCCCCTAAGCTAATTTTAAATGTTCTTATTGCTATTTTTTCCCTGCTTTCCTCCTGATTTGAGAGTATTTTGCCACTAATAAACCAGGCTGTAGGTCTCAGTCATATCAGTTCAAGGGCTGAACTGAGGTGGTAAATAATCTGTTGAAATTGCATGCTCAAATATGGCCAGGAGATGCCCTTGAAGTATAAATACTGGTTCTTTGCCTAATGAATAATTATCAAATAGATATCATCTTAATAAAGATATATTTTATTTTATCTTTCCTGGTTTTTATCAGAATAATTTCTTTGGAGAAGTGTCAACAAGCTGGAAGCTCTAAATCCACAGCTTGTACTTTTTTCTTCATTGGAAGAAGTTTCCAATTACATAAGGAAAGTTATGCTTGAAATTGACCAGAAGAGTTGGGTCTATTTGAATACTCCTAGTGAGTTTCCAAATGGTTCAAATATCATAAGTCACTGGCAAGATTGAGGATCATTTGGCCAAACTTTGTCCCAATTAAGCATGCAGAATTTAATTATCAAGTGAGAAAGCCCTGTAAATTAACAACTGGTGCTCACTCAAAATCAGTGACACTCTCTGATATGGATTTCACATAACCAGTTAATGGCATATTCAGCCAGATTTGAAAGTGACAATGAGATGAGAAACTAGCAACAAGGAAATCTCATATTATTTTAATACCAGCCACCAAGTCTCAGAAGTGGGTAACTCCTACTCTCTGGATCTTATCACATTGGAGGGAGCTCATGTAGATACAATAAGCCCAATTAACCTTACATTTGAAAGCGTAAAAGCTTTTTCTGAAAACTCTATATCATGGTTTTAGGAGCGGTACTTCACAAATTGATCCCTCCTATGGCCTGTTCTATTATCTTAAGGACCAGGCGCTCAAGATGGAGATATACATGAAGTACCACGATGCAACCATATCATCTCTTGCCAGATGTCTCACAGACAGTCAAGCAACTAACTAATTCCTGGTTAACTTTGCTCAGCCCTCAAATAAGCATACCTAGCAAATCCTTACTAGACAAAATCTGGAACTCGTGGAAATTTACCATGTGCAAGAGTAGGAACAATATTCCCAAAATGCTCTAATGGAAAAACTAAATTACAGTTTTACTGAAGTCTGAAAAGCAATTGTAGATAACACGGGACTTGCCAATTAAGTTTATGAGATATTAAACACCCTTGAGGAGCTTCTAAATGAAGGAGTCCCAAAGATAGCAGCAATGTTCTTGCTCACCATGGCTATCGCACAGATGGTACAACGCATGAATACCCACTGTCAAAAACCAGAAACTCATTCTGATTTCCTATTATCTCAGTCAGAATGAATCACCATACATGCCACTTCAGGCCAAAGAAATCACCTGGAGTTAAATGCAAAGCACAATGACTTTGAGAATTATGTTTTGGCCAAGCTGGATACTATAAACAAAAACATTAAAGACCTTGCAGAAAAACCATCCGTCCCAAATAGGGATGAGTAGTATGCTCAGATCAAAGAGAGATTTTTAAGAAATTTGGACTGTTATGTCAGGATTGCAGGCCAGAAATACTGAAATTATTCAAGAGAATTGGGAACTCAGAATGCAATTATCAACTGAAAATTCCCAAGTAGACAGTATGGTCAAAGATATTAAAAGCATAACGTCCAATTAAGCTTTATTCAAAGAGTAGTATGACAACCTTAAAAAGAATTCAAATTTCTTAAAAAACAAAGCTGCCAGTGCTCACTCAGCCTTGACAAAAAAGAAATAGGAAAGAGCTCTGCTCATTCGGCCAAAAAAAACAGTTTAAAACAATTAAGGACCAAATTTAAAGCATCAGAATCTAGTAGTTTGGAGCAATATCATATAATTGGATCATCAGAAATTGACACCAATGCAGAAACTTCTATTTTGGACATCCCTTCTATGTCTAGAGTTTTGGAATCAATCCCAACTCCAGATACTTTCCCACGGGAAAGAGGGCCAATTCTAAATGATGATACACAAAGACGTTCAAAAAGAGGTACAGCCTCTATGCCTGAAACAGGGAGAGATGACTTCAAACAACAATTTTACCAAAGTATGATAAGGATGGGAACATTCACTCTTTCCTAAAGCTTTTTAGGAAAGCAATGCAGGGAGCGTCAGACCATGAAAAATGATCAGCACTGATCAACTTACTTGATGCCCATAGCTGTAACTTCATTATGATACATTTGAGCAATGATTGGTCCCATATGGATGCCAAAATTGCAGTGACAAAACAGTTTGGAGGGCCTAGGAAATTAGAAGCCCAAAAGAGAGCTTCTTAACAATGAATTCAAGCAAGATGAGACTATTAATGAATTTGCGGTCAGATTTTTTCCATGAGGCACAAGTTCTGCTTGGGTGCAACGCAATAAATAAGTTTGACGCAAAGATTGCAATGGAACACGCAGTTATGCCCTTCTGTGAACTGCACAATGTCATTATACCTGCATTCAATTAAGCATGGAAACCCAAGAGCTTACCAATAGCTTGAGAAGCTGTTCTTATAATTTTGATACCTTTAATCAGGCCAAGGATCAGCAAAAATTCCGAGCTTCAGTCCAAAAAGCAACACTATATTTGACTAGGGTAAAGTTTCCAAACTAAAAACCAAAGATATTTAGAAAAAGCAGCAAACAGGGCCAATTACATGCCACCACTGCGGTCAAAAGGGGCATTTTGCTAGCCAATGCTACAGATGGTCTGACATAAAGTCTGGGGTCAACGTTGCTCTAGAAATTAACAGTGACAGCGAGGCGGGAAAAGAGCAGTTGGAGTAGAAGCAGAATGCTCTAACTCCACCAATGTTCAAACCATTCCAGCTGATCCTGGAGAGCTCTTTAGGGCTGAAGATGTCGCTAAAGAAAATTTCCACCATATTGTGGCTAATGATGTCATGATGTTCACTACTCAGGCCACAGAAAAAGCAACTAAACCCTTAAAACTACCAAAGAAGCCCAAGCAGAGAATACTAAAACCTTACGCAAAATAGATTAGTTTAGGGTTTAGACCTCCAACCCAGATGTTCAACAAACCTATCTTCACTTAACAACATACAAGTAGCCATTCCCATGAAGACCTTAGCAGATAACTTCCCAGATAATTGCTCAAGTCTGAAATTACACATGGAATCAGGCAGCAGTCACAGTACACACAAATAAATACCTCTAAAATCTACTCTAAATGTACTTATGTGGATATAGCAGTAAACAAGGTGTGAGTTCAGGCCATCATTGATAGTGGTGCTCCTATCAATATAGTCAACACAAAGTTGGATAATGAGCTTAAAATTGCTCCTGAGGTTGCCACTGTCAAGAATATGGTACAGCTGGAGCGCATACAACTAAATCACTGGGCGAATACAGTACTATAACTCTCAGATTTGGATCTATTGTAGTGACAGCATCTGCTATAGCGTTGCTAAATACAGACTATTATATCCTAAAAGGGACTGAATTTCTAAAGAGATATGGAGTTGTTACCAATCATAAGGATGATACTATTACCATTCTTGGCCAGGCTATTCCACGTTACTAAAACCAGGATAGGGAAGTCGAGAAAAAGAAACCTAGCATATTCATAAATCTGGCCTACAAAGATGGAGTAGTCCCAATTGAGTATGTCAAAGCGTGGTCAAAGATAAAAGCACTACCCACTCAGAACAATGAGTCAAAGGGAATTTCACTTTGGTCAAATCAGCATATTATTATACCCTCTGGAGATCAAGTAATCGTCCCAACTGGAATAACAATTAATATCCTGAAAGGACTTTATGGTGAAGTATATTCAACTATAGTCTAAATCTTAACTTGAACCAAGCATTGCCCTTGGTATTATCATTCCTGGCCATGTAAAAATACACATCTTATGTGCAAAACTGCAAAATCAGCCCATCACATCAAGCGACATCAAATAATTGAATTTCTGCATCTGTTCCCTACCTCAGAAGTTCACACATTCCATGAGTTTGGAACTTTTGTCAAATTAGGGCTCCACTTAAGGACCTACTCAGCATAAATAATGTCATTCCTATGGCCAATTTAAGCAACCTGACCAACTTTAAGAAAAGCCAAGCTCAGGAGTTATTCTCTAATTTTTAGGAAATATTCGCACAAGATGATTTTAACCTGGGATGCACTAAGTGTGTCACCCACAATATTGATACCAGATGTTGGGATTCCCATCCAAACGTTCAATTTGGATATGTTATATAATGGAAATTGATCCCAAAATGACAATAAACCCAAACTTTGGTTGGGGTACAAACCAGAGCTATAAGAAATCTCAATCAGATCAACTGAGTTAATTGGGGTTTGTATCAAATCCCCAATTTTTTTATCTATTTAGATCTAGGCTTGGGAAGCTTAGATTTTGGCTTATTAACCTCCCCAATTATACTTAAAAAGCAATTATTGAGTATTAAACTTTATACTTTTTCCCCTTTTCACAATTTTAAGTAAAAATCATATTTAAATTGGAAGTTACCAAAAAGACTTGATATTTGTATTAAGACTCTACAACTAGGAGAAGTAATCCAGATAAGAATCCAGCACCCTCAAGCTTTGGGTCACTGGCCAAACAAAAATCAACATAGGATCCGTGGCACCATCCCAGGACCCAGCAAAACTGGTTCTCCCTGCCAGGTTACACTCTTAGTTCGCAGTGAAAATTATTATAATAATAAAAATCAAAAATGGACAACAATGATTCTTTTTTAAAAACTCCTCAGATCGTAAAACATCCTGACTCAGCGACTGGGCAATCAACGTGCATGTCAGCAATACTATAACTAACTGTGATACCTTCTTCCCTCCTTCTATGGAGGTGACCCTATATGATCCATCCATCAAACAATATAGCTTACATCTCTTTAACTTTTCTGAAGCTCTCCAGCTCCTCTTATCTTGAGGCTTTCATCCCTGGGGGCTGAGCTAATAGAAGGAGAGCTCTCACCACGCCAGCCCAAATGATGAACTTAGTTCAAAGTTCTTCAATCAATATAGAACAAGTTGGAGCTGGCTGTACGGAATGCTATCTGCGTCACTGTCCATCCCACTTTATACCATTTACTTCAAGTAGTGGGGTTTCATCATCAGGAATTACTCCGCCACTTGCAGCTATCAGAAACCATCCACTCACAGCTCATCCAACTTTATCAATCTGTTTCTCAATTAGTCCATGAAAACTGAAACACAATTGTAGAAAATCAGCAGTTTATTAATGAGGTTCAAGATGTGCTCACCCGCTTGGACCAAGGAATCATGAATTTTGTATGGACGGAACTCACTTTCATTTTAGCCAACTAGAGGTTGTTAACCATAACTAAGTCATAGATTGTACTCATGAAGTATGCTCAGAGTTTGATAACTATATTACCTCTATTGATGGACGCCTCCAAACTTTGGAGGCAATGATCTACAAATTTAGGGAAGGTCAGAATAGTTTCTATAACTCCAGGTTTCAAGAAGGGCTGGTGAGCGTGGACCTCCCAGTTATGATGGACGTGAAGGTGAAAGAGGACCCCCTGACCATGATGTAAAAGATGGTGAGAGAGGACCCCCTGGTTGTAATGGGCAATCTGGAAGAAGGGGACCCCATGGCCCAGAGGTCCTCCAGGACCCAGTGGTGACCCCAGAATCCCTGACAAACGCCTACAGGCATTAATCAAAAAAATAAAAAGTCTAAATGTACAATTTGTTTGTGTCGCCCAAGGAACCCAACTTACTCAGGATGGGTTCCCCTCTCTCCCAAAGTTTCTTTACTTGTTCATCATGAACGCCTTGGGGTCTTGGCCACCTTACCTGCCTTGGTTCGTGGATTAGAGAAAAGAGGGTTCACCACCAAACAACATCAACTCAACTTGCAAGCCACCAATATCACACAAAAAAATGAAGTACGCCAATTAAAACAAATCATCGCCACAAAATTGGCTCTCAGTGCTGCCCATGAACGAGTAGATTGGATAATTGATGGCCTAAACAAATTTGTGGAGACAAGTAGATGTGCTTTAACCTCAATCGTAATCCCAAGATAAGCCTCTTCAGTAGGGGAAAGCGCTGTCCCTGTATTTATTCATATCTTTCATCCTCCAACCCCCAAGTGGTACATTTGAACCTTCATTCAAAGAATAATATGTCCCTGATAGAGGGAAGTATTTTCTACTTTTTGTATTGATATGAAAGCTCCATGGAGGAAGCAACTGACCATCAACAACTTAAGCACTTGATTAACTGTCTTAGCTGTATGGCTCAAGACATTATGGTCCCCCATCTGATACACTGTAATACCTGGACTGAGGCCAAGACTGCCTTGCTCCAAGAGTTCGACAGTGATTTAACACAACCAACCAAAAACAGACCTTTATGAGTATCATCCTTAATTGGGGGAAACTATCAGCAAATTTGCTCACCATTTCCAACTCAAAGCACAAAAACTGGTTGCAGGGAATCACCTTACGTTAGATGATGCCATCACCGCTGCATTCTCAGTATTTAAAGATATGCCTAATATATTAATTTATCTTAAAGAGGTGAAGACTAACTTAACATCCCTCCTCCATATCAAAGAGGATATACTGTAAATTCCGCCTGAGCTACATAGACTCATAAGTGGACCCTCTACCACTGCCTCCCCAAGTTTGATTCTGGTACAAGAACTTTGTGTAGGGGACAATTATAAATGTGTTGTTGTTGTGCACTAATGCCCCAAACTGAGATAGCAATTAGCAAAGGCGGTCCATGAAGTTCCTGGTCTATCATATGCTGCACATGGAGGTTTTCTGGGTTTTATCCTCCTTTCCCATTCATTCTATTTTCCCCTTAATCAGTGCAGTATCATCCCCAGGTCAGCCCACCTCAAATAAAACTTACATAAACCCATCAGGTTACCTCATTTTTAACACCAGCAAGCTCTAGTCCCAAGTAAAGCTGTTACGCCCCCTGATACACCTACACCTGAATTATACTGCACTCACTGCAGAAGAAACAACCACACTGTAGCTGACTGCTGCATCTTTCAACGTAATTCAGCAAAAGATCAGTCAGCATAGGGCATGAGGCTCCTTATGCTAACGTAAAACAAGAGCCTCAAGGCCCTTGTTCTAGTTCTAGCTCTATTCCCAGTACTTTTAGTTGTTTTGTGTTAGATGCCTTATCAGAAATTTGAAGTCCCTCTGTCTATTTAAGGGAATAAAAACCTTCAGCTTCCTTACTTTAATGTTGGTCAGTTACCCAAATAAATTTTGGTGGTCAGCTCTTCTATATAAAGTCAAGCATTGGCAGATAAAACTTTTAAATGTATTCAACCCTGAGCTTGGCCACAGAAGAAACCTCCGCTTGCTTCAATGCAAATCCCTAGTGACTATCAATTAGCTATTAACCCCCAATTTGGTTCTTTGGTGGTTTGTGTCAAAGAAGTAGTCCATAAGGTTAAAGTCCTGGCGATATTTGACACTGGTTCTCCAGTTATCGTTATCTTATCCCAGCTTATCCAAAAGAAAAAATGGCTCCAGACTTAATACACAAAGCTTAATATGGGACAGCAGGTAATCAGTCTACTTAGGTGATAGGAGCGTATTCTTCTTTATCCCTTTGTTTTGGGAAAATAAATTACTGCCCCTGCCTTTGCACTATAAAATGATAAACTATGAGTTGCTTATTGGGTTCCAACTGATGAGGGAGTTTAATTGTATCTTCAACCACAAGGAAAAGTACCTATCCCTACTAAGGGTATCAGATTCCATTAATATCCAACCACCCCATCAAGAGTAAGAAGCCCCTAAAAATGGACATGTTTCAAGGGTAGGATACCCCAGTGGTAGAATAGGGACCTTTACCGCTGCCTCCCCGAGTTCAATTCTGGTACAGGAACTTTGGGTAGGGGACAATTATGACTGTGTTGGCGTTGCGCACCAATGCCCTGAACTGAGATAGCAAATAGCAAAGGCGGTCCATGGAGTTCCTGGCCTATCATATGCCGCGCATGGAGGTTTTCCAGATTTTATCCTCCTTTCTCATTCATTCAATTTCCTAATAATTGGTGCGGTATTGTCCCCAGGTCAGCCCACCTCAAATAAAATACTAAAAAATGGACATGTTTCCTCGAATACCCATCCTCAATTTTAAAAATCAAGTACCAAGTCTTAAAGGAAAAAATAAGTTACCCCCAGAGGCTGTGGATGCTGAAGAGGGGATCCCTCTGTATACCTTTCATTCTATTACAATTCCCTTGGGCTCACAAGTTATTGTGAATATAGGGTTTTGGATTCTTACCCCACCTGATCAAATTTTAAATTTTAATGGACACCCAAACCCTTCCATCAAGGAAGCGTTGACCTGCTCAGGGATTTTGAATCCAGCCTATGGGAAATCTATCTCTATTCTATTTGAGAGTTTGACCACTAAACCTCTCCAGGTCCTGCGACATGCCTTTATTGCTTATGTAAAACTATGTCCCATTAATAGTATTGCCAATGTGAGTTGTTTTTGCTTGTTACAGGATTTAGTATTTGATCCTCCACCCACCATATCTTTGGTTGACAGTAGAAAAGGGGTAATCTTACCCCAAATAAACGCCAAGATGTTGAAAATCACCTTGAGGAATATGGCAATATTTTTTCCCCTCAACTAAGTGACTATGGAAAAATTTCTGGAGTAATTCACCAAATCAAAACTGCATACTAACCTCCAACTAAATCCTGACCATATCAAAAGTCCAAAGTGAAGGAAGCTCAAGTGGCCTTTACAGTTACAGCAACTGTTGGAGGCTAGGTTACTTGTGCCCTCCAAAAGCCCATGGGCTTCTCCACTCTTATTAATTCAGAAAAAGGATGGTGGTCAAAGGTGGTTATGAATTATTGCTGCCTCAACTCTATCACTCGCAAAGATAGCTACCCCTGCCGCATATAGACAACTCTTTATGCTTAATGTCAGGGTCC
This sequence comes from Massospora cicadina, assembly GCA_022478985.1. Classification (NCBI taxonomy): domain Eukaryota; kingdom Fungi; phylum Entomophthoromycota; class Entomophthoromycetes; order Entomophthorales; family Entomophthoraceae; genus Massospora; species Massospora cicadina. The sequence goes on from JAKSZP010002675.1 coordinate 139,798, forward strand.
CACTATTTCTCCACTATGTACCTCGCCAGTGGATACTGGCAGGTAGATTTGTCACCTGAAGATTGGGCGAAATGCACTCTCATCACAAGTAAGGGACTATTTGGGCCTACTCAAATGCCTCAGGGGTTGTGTAATGCCCCTGCAACCTTCCAACGCACTATGAATGGACTACTAAACGATTTAAAATGCTCCTGCGTACTAGTTTATCTTGATGATATTACCGTTTTTCCAAGAACCTTTACTGAACATCTAGATCACCTCAGAAAGTCTTTCAGCAGTTATGGCAATCTTCGTTAAAACTAAAATCATTAAAATTCTCTTCTTTCAGAGTGAGATGGATTTTTTGGATCATAAGGTCAGAAAAGTTGGAATATCCCTTATGGATGATAAGGTCTTGGCTATTGCTAAGATGACCCCTCCTAAATCCCTACAAGATGTACAAGTTTTCCTAGGAATGGTGAGCTATTGTCACCAATTTATCCCCCATTTCTCAGACACCTCTAGCCTTTGGTGTATCTACTGAAGAAGGAATACCCTTTCAATGGAAAGAAGAACAACAGAAGGCTTTTGACTTGCTACACGTCTCTCTATCCCATTCTCCAGTACTTATTCGTCCAAATTTTGATAAACCTTTCTTTCTCTTTACTGATTCTAGTGACATTGCTATTGGAGCCATACTATCCCAGCATGATGAGGACTTAGCGGACCATCCCATCGCCTACTACAGCAAGACCTTATCCAAAGCAGAACGTAATTATAACATTACCAAGTGCGAATGCTTGGTGGTACTATTAGCTATTAAGTATTTCTGACCCTATTTATATGGGAAGCATTTTACCATTATAACTGATCATGCTTCCATATGATGACTACTGTTGGGTTTCCCACGGATGTGCTTGCTGGTGCCAATGCAGGGGAACACAACAAGTAGGCTGACTGCAAGGGGCTAGCGTCAGCCAAGAGGACAGGGGCAGCTCTGGATGCGACAATGGATGAAACTACAATCATTTAAATAAATTAAACTTAATATAAGACAAAATAAATACTATGCACGAAAGTTTTTATCAGACTAATATTCAAGAATTTTTATAGGGTATGTGGGGACACGGTGCCTCAAGTATTGTTGTGGCCCCATCCAAGTAGGATCACTCTAGGTCTTCTGGATTGCCCATTATCTTGAACCTTACTCAGATCTTGCCACCCTTGTGACCAGGTCAAGTGATACCCCAGGTCACATGTCTCAAGGAATGAGGATGTACCGTTTCCTTGAATTTGGAGCAATATTTATGAAGCCTCAAATTTGGTATATTTGATAATAATATCAATTTGACCCCTTTTCCTGAATCTATTGAGCTGTTTGGGATATACGCCCCTTGATGGGGGTATCAATCCTTCCCCTAGACAAGGCTTTCACCTAACCCAGGGAAAATCCCAACATCTACAGAAAATGAAGGACCCTGATGAAAGATTATCTTGGTGGGTATTAAAACTTCAAAATTATGACTTTTCCATTATCCACTGACTAGGGCCAATCCATTAAAACGCAGATTGCCTATCTCAGCTTACTATCTTAACTATAACTGCCCCTGAAGAAAATTGACTCTACGACCTTCTAACCCAACCACAGTTATGGAAGGATGAACACTGACCCTCCAAAAAGGAATTAGCAAAAAGATTGCAAATCTCTAAGTTAAGAACGAACATTTGTGCAAACTTGCGTTTAAACAATGAGTGCCTTATATAAGACCATCAGCTCAAATGACATCATTTTAGAGGGACATCATCAAGTTGGCCATGGGGGATTTGTAAACCCCACCAGTGGCTTAGAACTCAATATTATTGGGAGGGAATGCTTATTTCTATCCAAAATGTATTGAAATCCTGTCTGGTATATAAAAGCTAAGCTGGACCTAATCCCCGCTCTAAGCATCCAGTGGTCTCACCCTGTAAACTATTTCATACTATTAGCATTGATGTTGTGGCACCCCTTCCTAAAGCCTCCAAAGGACATCAGTTCCTCCTACTAGCCATGAACCATCTAACTAAGTGTATTGAAGCCATTTCGCTCCCCACCGCTTTGGCAAAAGCTACCGCCACATTTTTGTATAACAGGATTATCACCCAGCATGGGTGCCCTAATGTCATTTTTTCTGGTAATGGACAAAATTTCCGCTTGACGCTGGTGAAAGATTTAGCTGACCTGATGGGAACCACAAAGGTATTTTCTACCCCCTGCCATCCTGCAACTAATGGAATGTAGAGCGGGTAAATGGCACTCTATCTGCAACCCTCCAGAAAATGGCTATGACTGACCCCCTTCATTGGCCCCAATATTTGCCTAATGCAATTTTGGTCTATTGGATTAGCTACCATTGTATTATTAAGATGTTGCCATTCCAACTGTTGTATGGCAAAGTTCCCATCTGTCTTCCAAAGTTCAGGCGATGCTTGACTAAGACTCTCCTGAAGCCCTTAAAGTCTCTATGCAAATTATTGCAAATGAGATCTTCAGACTTTAGGCCCTGGCTGCCAAAAACGTGTCTACCATGACCAGTAGAGAAACTGATCAATTTAATAATAAGCATGATCCCCTACACACATTCCAGCTAGGTGATCTTAACTTATTCTACCATCACTGGCCTGGAGGTCGTGATCATATTCTAGGCGCAAACTGGGCAGGCCTTTATCAAGTCATATATAGATGGGGCAATGAACAATCAATTGTAGAGGTTGTTTAGGGCACATTTGTAAACTGTGTGCATACCCACTTTCTCCACCCATTTTCCCCCTGCGCCAAGATCTAGAGGGGGTATTGTCAAAATTTCCATCCAAACATCCACTTCAGATATGTCAGATACTGGGAATCGACCCAAAATGACAAAAAACCCAAACATTTGTTGGGGTACAAACCCAAGCTATGAAAAAACTCAATTAGATCGACTGAGTTAACTAATATTTGTATCAAATCCCCAATTATTTATCTATTTAGATCTAGGCTTAGGCGGCTTAGATTTTGGCTGATTAACCTCCCCAATTTCACTTAAAAAGCAATTATTGATTAATAAACTTTATGCTTTTCCCCTTTTTCACAATTTTAAGTAAAAATTGTATTTAAATTGGAAGTTACCCAAACAGACTTGATATCTGTATTACCAAGAATTCTCAACTAGGAGAAGCAACACAGATAAGAATCCAGCACCCCCAAGCTTTGGGTCACTGGCCAAACAAAAATCAACAAAAATACATGGCACCAACCCAGGATTCTGAACCGGAGATCACAAACTGATTTGATTGCGCCTGATTAGACGCTTTAAATCATCGGAAGAAGCTATATTCAAGGAGATTAATAAATCCTTGATTATGGCATGTTAGTGCCTTCAAAAAGTATATGGGCGGCACCAATTTTAATGGTGAAGAAAAATGATGGAAGCAACTGAGTAGTCATTGATTATTGGAAATTAAACAACATCACAAAGAAGGACTTGTACCCTCTGTCATTAATTGATGATGCCTTGGATAGGCTAGGGGGCGTGAAGTTCTTCTTGTCAATGGACCTTATCAGTGGGTATTGGTAAATGGATTTTCTGAAGAGGAGCGCGAGAAATGTGCAATTATAACCCAAGGGGGCCTATTCCAGCCAATGAGAATGCATCAAGGGCCCTGCAATGCCTCGTCTACATTCCAACGGGGGTAATGGACACAATTCTGGGAGATTTGAAGTTGTCATGTGTACTAGTGTACCTTGATAATATCAACGTTTTCAGTCGCACTTTTGACAACCACCTATACAAATTAGAGGAGATCATCAGAAGGCTAGAAGCTTCAAACTTAAAAATCAAGCCAGGAAGTGCCAGTTCTTCAAAGACCAGCTGGAATACCTCAGATTCGTAATTGACAAAGTGGGTCTTTAGCCCCAACCCTTTATGCTGGATGCCATCTCCAAAATGAAGCAGCCCAAATTCAAGCATGATATCCAAGTATTCCTAGGCATGATTGGTTAATATTACCAATTTATTGCTGACTTTGCACAACTTGGAGAGCCGCTTTTCTTAAGTACTTAAAGATAAGGTCCCATTTGACTAGACTCCAGCTTTCCAGAATACATTTAACTAACTCTTATTGGCCCTATTGGATGCACCTGTTATTCAACACCTAGACTTTGATCATAAATTTATTGTTCAAACTGATGCATCCCTAACAGCAGTGGAGGCCAGGTTATCCCATGTTGGGAAGACGATGAAGAACATCCAGTTGCTTTTGCTAGTCGGACCTTAAATGTACATGAGAGAAATTACACAGTCATGGAATGAGAATGATTAGCTGACATATATGCTTGCAAGCAATTTTAGGTCTACCTCCATGGCACTCATTTCAAAGTTGTTACTGATCATGCATCCTTAAGATGGCTGAACAACTTAAGAGAGCCTGAGGGCCAATTATCCCGCTGGGCGTTGAAACTTCAAGCTTATGACTGCATAACAGAGCATTGATATGTGTCAAAACATCAAAACACCAATTGTCTATCCTGACTACCCACCATTGCAACACTTAGTCAGCCTACTGATGAGTTATTTAAAAAATAGTCAGTGGAGAGTAACAAGATGAGCCCAAATCCATCCAAAAAATATATTATCAGATTTATGAAAAAATACAACTGTCAAAAATGGGTTACTTTATAAGATTATTGAAGGCAAGGAGTATATTTTCCTAAGACCCTCAGCCCAAACAGACCTAATAAAAGTGGCGCATAAGGCCATAGAGCATGGCGGATTTAAAAAGATTAAAGAGCATCTGAAGCAATTCTACTATTGGGAGTCAATGCATTTTGACATCCAAGAAACGCTAGAATGCTGTGCGGAGTGCCAAGGTGAATAACTGTTCCAAAAAAGCACATCTTACCAGCTTGTTCAGCCCAAATTTGCTTAACAAATTGTATCTATTGACAACGTCAGCCCACTTCTAACAAGCAATATGAAGGGCAAGTACATTGTTGTAGCCATTGACCACATGACCAAATGTGTCAAAGCCAAGGCTATTTGAGAAGCAGGAGTGGTTACTACAGTTAAGTTCATTCTTGAAAGCATCATCCACAAGCATGGATGTTACCAGGCTAAACTGACTGAAAATGGAACAAATTTACCACCAATGTCCTTGCCAAGATCAACCTATTAATGGGAGTATGAGGTGTGCTTTCTGCTCCCTATTATCCTGAAACTAAAAGTACAGTTGAGCGCGCAAATGGGCTGTTGGTGAACGTTATCATGAAATTAACTTCAGCCAAACCATCCAAATGGAGTACTTATTTAAGTTTAGCAGTATTTTCCTACAATATCTCCTACCATTAGTCAACCAGGATGTCCCCTTTTCAAGTATTATATGGAAGACATCTGGCCCTACCAACACTACTATATTTGATCCTAGAGGATTCTGCTGAAAACACTTATCCTCAATACATCAAGAAGCTTATGTTTACTTTAATCAAACTACAAGCTCAAGCTTTCAACAACAGATTTGCCATTAAAAAGGCCTGACATCAAAATGACTTAGAAAATTGCTACAAATTGGCAAAATTCAAAGTTAACAATGAAGTTTAATTTTGCAACACCCATGGATTAGGCTGATTGCAAAAGTTAGATCGCATCTAGAAAGGTCCAATTGAAGTGATTGAGAAGACTTCTACGCTCATATACACAATCAAGGATATTAGGACCAGCCATATATATAACTGAGTCCATGAAACTTTTCCAAGTAAGTTCAATAAGCTGGCTGATTAAGAAAAATAAAAAAGGAAAAAATAATACACAATAATAATAAAATAAATAATAATAAAAAATATAATATAATAAAAAATATAATAATTTTCATTAACGCTTTAGTTTGCACTTGAGGATGGGAAGAGAGTCCAACTCCAGACTCATAGCAGTTCAGGCCAAAACTAAAAAATAAGGATTCAACTCCAGATTTATCAGAAGTTTGGGCTGAAAAATACAAATATAGGATTCAACTCCAGACTCATCAGCAGTTTGGAACAAAATTAACAAATGATGAAGATCAATGAAGGCTAATTGGGAATCTTAGGGCTTATGTTTGAGTCAATTAGGGGGAGATGTCAGATTCTGGTGGTTGAACAAAAAATAAACCCTTCATTAACCATCAGATCAGGACGATTATCCTCCCAGTACTTGAGCTAATACTCTAATTCTCAACTTAAAGCCTATTGCAACTACACAGCTTGAGCTGACTATATCAATGTCAATTCAATCTGAATATTATATCAAAAGCTAGGGTTGAATACACTCGCAGATATAGGCTGATTGTTGCTGCACCAAAGCTCAGCAATTAGTCCTAACTAATTGGGACCAATATTATTAATTAGCATAAGAAATTGTTTGGGGATTGACCCAAAGAAAACATATACTAATCCTGTGGACAGATATGCATTAAAAATTTAATCAATTTCCTGCCCTAGGGCCAAATTTTGTTTTTTAATCTTTGCAATTGGCATGATAGCACTTGCACATGGACCACCCAAATGGGAGTACCTAATGCTATTGAGAGAAGCCTGCCGACGTCATAATTAATGGTGCAAAATTTACACCAATTGTTGCAAAAATTTCACAAAAGTTGTATTTCATCAGCAGTATGATGAAACTCAAATAAAGAGGATTCTAGGTCAATTTTGAACGTTCTTATTGTGATTTTTATCCCTGAAATCCTCCTGATTTTGAGAGTATTATGCCACCAATAAACCAGGCAATAGGTCTCAGTCATATCAGTCCAAGGGCTGAACTGAGGTGGAAAATAATCTATTGAAGTTGCATGCTCAAATATGGCCAGGAGATGCCCTAGAAGTATAAATACTGGTGTCTGGCCTAATGAATAGTTTTATAAATAAATATCATCTTAATTGTTATAAATTCAGCGGTATTCAATAAATACGCTGACAGTTTTTGCACAGGGTTTAACCCACTGAGCAATAGGGACCAACGATTTTGATGATTGTTGCCCTCAAAACAGCAGAATAACTTTAAATAAATATGGAGCACTTGCTCCCACATTCTTTTTTATTAAATGTACTTAATACCGCGGATTCTTGTTATTCTGTTTACTCTATACTTACTTAACAACTCCTTCCTTGATCATCTCATCTCGCCTATATTGTAGCAACTTTGGATGCTATATCTTATGACGTAATTTAATTCGCCATATCTTATTGGCTCCATCAATTCTTCATTTGTTCATTTCACAATCACCTTATTTGAGGCGATTTCCCAATAACCTAACATTGCCTCAATTTGAGGCACTCAAGTTACCATTACTCATAATAAATCTTGACAGATTCCATTCATTCCGCCATAATGACCTTGGGCTTATCATCCAGTCATATCAAATTCACAACATTACCCCTTCCTTGACTAGATGATAAGGATTCTATTGTCTGTATGGCCGAAGGAACTTTGCATGAGCTCAGTTAATGATCCAACCACTAGTAGGGTCCTTGATAGTATATGAATCTATACCGGTCTTCTCAATGACTTCAAATGGCCCAATCCAGATAAAGCCAGCTTATGTTTCCAGCTGAACCCATTTTGATCATGGAATAGGACTATGTCTCCATCTTTGAACTGTGCTAGGTCACTATGTCATACCTGATTGGCAGCCTGGCTTTTGATTCTTTTGGCTAAGCTGAATGAGTACGCTTCAGTTTGTAATTTAATCAGTGTATTCATTAGGACAGTCAGATAGCGTTATGGATCCATACTGCCAGTGTCCTCTACACAAGCATATAAGAGGGTGGGCAGAGAGGGTGCCATCTGTAAAGCAATCGGAATGGGCTTTTACCTGTGGCATAATAATAACTAATATTATAAGAAAAGACAGCGGTGGATAAAAGGGAGCTCCAGTCTGAGAATTTGATCCGCTACTAATTTACAGAGTATGTTCACTAAAGTCCCATTGACCTGCTCCACCATTCCATTAGATTTGGGATGGTATGGGGGTGTCAAAACCCCTCAGATGGCCAGAGCTTATTAAGCTTTGGAAGAATGTGGGAAGTGAAGTTAGTTCCATTGTCAGTAAGGATGAACTGGGGACAACCACGTCACTGAATTATACACTCCATGACAAACTTGGCCACCGTTAGCGCCCCTAATCAAGTATTGGCCATGCCTCAACCCACCTGGTCAAGTAGTCAATTGCTACCAAGATGTATTTGGACCAGTTTTCCCCTGTTGGTAAGGGACCCACAATATCAATTGAAACGGTATGCCAGGAGAAGTGTGGCTTCACTAACTGGTATGAAGACTTTTGGTGGAACGGCTTTTCCACTTGGAACTGGTGACAGGAGGAGATAGTATCAAGTACATTGAAGTTCATGCTTTCTCAGTAATACTGAGGTCACAATCATTCCATGGTCTTAAGTACTCCACCATGTACAACCGCCTGATGTGCGCTCATAATAATATTTGGGCGGGCAGAAGGTCTTGGAATATTCATGGTAGTGTTCCCTATCCACTTATACAATTCTCCATTTTCTGGAATTTATTGGCTCTTATATCATCCAGTAACTTGATTACTGGGGGCGGTTCATCATTGTACTTGCCACTAAGCATCTAATCAAACATGATATTGCTCAGATCCACCATAACTGCAATTATGGGTAGCCTTGATAAACAATTGGCATTCTGGTGTTTTACTCCAGGTCGATGCAAAATTTCAAAATTGTATGCCTGCAATTTAAGAGCCCATCAGGTTAGACGCCCTTCTGGTTCTTTCAGATTTTGTTACCAGCATAGCGAGGCATGATCTGTTACAGCTTTGAATTTTACCCCATGAAAGTATACCCAAAATTGTTTATAGGCATAGATCACCACTAAACGCTTGTGCTTGGTCACAGTGTAATTGCGTTCATGGCTGTTCAAGCTATGACTGCAATATGCTACAGAATGCTCTTCCCCTTCCTCATATTTTTGGGGTAGGACTGCTCTTACAGCAGTAAGGGATACATCCATCTGAACAATGAACTCATTTTTAAAATTGGGATAGCTTAACACCGGTGCTTGGTTAATGCCACTCAAAGCATATCAAAAGCGCATTGCTGACGTTCAGTCCATTCAAACGTAGTGTCCTTTTTTAACAACTCAAATAGTGGGCCCACAATACAGCTGAAGATAGGGATGAAGCGCCGGTAAAAGCTGACCATTCCCAAAAATACCTGTATATCCTGCTTGCTGTTGGGTGGAGTCATTTTACGTATAGCTTCCACCTTGGCTGGTTGAGGTCGCAACCCTGTGGCATCAACTACAAACCCCAGATACTCCAGCTGGTCCTTAAAAAAGTGGCATTTCCGAGGTTTGATCTTTATGTTGGCCTCAGTGAGCCAGCGGAATACAGCTTCTAAATGATCAAGGTGTTCAGAGAAGGTTTGGGAGAATAAATTAATGTCATCAAGGTATACAAGGACACACAACAGTTTTAGGTCCCTCAGAATAGTATCCATTGCTCGTTGAAACGTAGCTGGGGCATTACACAGACCTTGCGGCATCTGAGCTGGTTGAAAAAGACCTTTGGAAGTTATTACAGTGCACATTTTCTGCTCCACCGGAGGCAACTCAATTTGCCAATAGCCTGAGATCAGGTCCATAGCTGAGAAGAAACGGGCTCCCCCAAGCTGATCTAAAGCATCTTCAATCTGTGGTAAGGGGTAGAAGTCCTTTTTGGTGATGCTGTTGAGTTGCAGTAGTCAATTACTACCTGGTTAGTACCGTCCTTCTTTTTTACAATCAGAACCGGTGAAACCCAAGGACTCTTTGATGGTTCAAGCATCCCTTGCACTAATAGCTTGTCAATTTCCTCATTTACTACTCCTTCTACCACCCTTGATCAGCGGATTGGCCTTGAACTGATGGGAGGATGATCTCCAGTGTTCAGCCTATGAACCACCCCCACATGCATCCTAAATTGTGGTCATTGACAGCAAAAATACCTTTATATTTTTGAAATAAAGCGATTGCCCTATCCTTTAATAGTTCTGACAGCCCCATTAATTTGTTGCGCGATACTACTGCCTTTACATGGAGCTGCGGTTTGAGAGGTAGACCAAATTCCTCCAGTGACCCAAAGTCATGAACTGAACCAACCTCCTCAATGGGGATTAAGTGTAAATATGCAAATATTTGGTGGCGGCGGATTTGCAGTGGTACCATTTGTAAATTTGCAAGCAAAACTTTGACCTCCCCTGCCCAAGTAATATAATATCTGGAGCCACATGAGGCTCCAACCGCAACTGCTGATATGGACCAATAAATTCCCCATAGAGGCCATCTGGAACTTCTATCACCAAATCAGTGTTTACTATAACTTGATGCCCGGACGGAATACATATAGGTCAGCAGCTCAGAGCAGTAGCCCTTGATATTCATATTTGTTGTGGAAGGTCCCAGGTTTTTCCCTTTAACCGATGGTAGCACACTGAGATTACTCCATCACTGTAAGCTAGATTATATCCCCATATGCACTAGATCATTTGGCACTCCGCTAGAGGTGAAGTGAATTGGGATCCTCTGACCCAATATTTCAAAAGTCTGATCCATCATGTTGATGACAGCCCCATAGTGTCACATAAAGGTGGTTCCAATCAGCAGATCATAATTGCTATTTGGTAACACTATAGCTGGGGCTACCACAAAAATAAAACCAAACCACAGTGGAAGCGCACTATATGCTCCCTCAGAAACTGTTATCCGCTCCAGCAGTTCCATATACCACCTGATGGTCCACGTCCGGTTTTAATGATAATTTGGCCACTAACTTGGTGGAGAATATATTGACAGGGGCACCTGTATCTATGATGGCGCGGACACGGGTTTTAGCTACAACCAGGTCACAGTAAGTACATTTGGAGTAAGATGCATCTTGACTGTTTATAACATAGACACTTATGGCATCTCTGTTTCCAATAAAACCCACAATCCCCTCTCCAATACTGGGGTATTGCTTGGTAATAGTGTTGACTGGATGAGCGACGCTTACCGCTTGCAAGAAAGGGGCATCAGAGGAGGGGTCCAACTTTTCAGGTGAAACTTGGTTAAACATCTGGCAAGCATACAGCTCAACCTGCAACTGGGACCCATCTTCTGCCATAGCCGCAGACTGCACATATGTCAAAATATTCACCCCTCCAACTGGCTGCTGATATAATACTGACACATCGGCCAAGGGAGCTTCCACTGAATATTCTAGGGTGGGTACAGGTGGGACGTTTGAGTTTGATATAGCGGAGATAGAGAGTCCCAACTCTACTCCACTCTGACTTTTCCCTGGCAGTACTGTTCCAACTGTACGCAAGAGACCTGTTGATTGGGGAACCATTGGGCCATATGCCCTTGTCAACTGCATTTGAAACAGCTGACCCCATAGGGCCCACGTCCCTGATTAATGCAAAACAAGCCACGTCAAGAGGTGGGATGGCCGTGATAAGTGGAAACAGGGGTAGAGCAGTAGTTGGGCTGGTGATAATAAGCAGGTATGGGGCGGACGTTTAACTGCTGTGGGTAGCTTTATGGAATGTGAACTGAACTAGCAGAGTTTCCCAAGTAAGATGAATTAGCAGTTATGGCAGGATGATTCCGCTCAGTATTAGGTGGAGGGAAGTTGGCAGATATACACTGCAAAAACTGAAAAAGTTTAAGCAATGGTACATCTCCATCTAACAGTGAGGCCAAAACATTATGTAACTCACGGTATGGCTTTACAGAAGAAGTCACTACAATACATATGTCTGCTTTGGATAAAATTCCAGCCCCAATTAGCACGTGAGCTTCCGCTGTAAAACGCTCAGCAAACGCAATTAGGGTCACATTCCGCTGAAACTTGATGGTCAAAAATTTGGCCCTTTGCTGGGACATCTTTGCAGTTACACTAAACAACCACAGCACCGTATCTTTGACTCCTTGGTATGTAATTAACTGCCAGAAAGGTAACAGACGACTTGATCAGCACTTATGACGTCCAAGGTAGAAATCAACAGCTTTACTTTTTGTTGATCCAAGACACCTTAAGTTGCAATTTCAAATCTCTTAAAGAACCCAACAATATTCTCTTCTTGATTGAATGGGGGCAGCTTATTACAGCAAATCTCCTGGAGCAGCTCATCTTGTTTTTCAGCACAGTGTCCAAAGCCAGTCTTAGTTCTGCATAGGCAACTGATCCAGAGTGCTGAGAAGAATTTTTATCAATGCAACATTGATGCGTCATAGCTGGCAACTGAGATTTTATCATTTATAATTGATCAATGGGCCCCCTGTAGTGTGCACCACTGTTATAAATTTGATAGTATTCATTAAATACGCTGACAGATTTTGCACAGGGTTTAACCACTGAGCAATAGGGACCAATGATATGATGATCATTGCCCTCAAAACAACAGAATAACTTTAAACAAATAAGGAGCATTTGCTCCCACAACCTCTTTTATTAAATTTAGCTAATACCGCGGATTCTTCTTATTCCGCTTACTCTATACTTACCTAACAACCATCTTCCTTGATCAACTCACCTCACTTATATTGTAGCGACTTCAGATGCTATGACTCTTATGGCTTAGTAATTTTAATTCACCATATCTTATTGGCTCCATCAATTCTTCATTTTTTCATTTCACAACCACCTTACTCAAGGAGATTTCCCAATAACCCAACATTGTCTCAATTTAAGGCACTCAAGTTACCATTACTCATATCAAATCTCAACAGACTCCTTTCATTCTGCCATAATGACCTCGGGCTTATTGTCCAGTCATATCAAATTCACAAAATTAATAAAGATTTATTTTATTTTATCTCTTTTCTGGTTTTTATCGGAATCTTTTCTTTGGAGGAGTGTCAACAAGCTGGAAGCACAAAATCCACAGCTTGTACTTTTTCCTGCCTCAGAAGAAGTTCCTGATTATGTAGTTAAAATTAAGCCCAACATCAACCAGAAAAGTTGGGACTATTTGAATACGCCTAGTGAGTTTCTGAACGGTCCAAATATCATAAGCCACTGGCAAAATTGAGTATCATTTGGCTGAGCTTTTTCCCAATTAAGCATGCAGGATCTTAATCATCAAGTGAGCAATCCTCAGGATTTAACACTCCTGCTCAGCATTTAATATATAATGAAAATATATAACTTATTCCCCGCATCTAACGCCTATTGTTTGTAACATATACTGACTTAAAAATTTAGTATATAATGAGCGCTAAACATTGTTCAATATTAAAGATTAAGCTACACTTGATAAATCAACTCATTAAACATACTATCAGACCCACTAAAAGTAAACTAGATGGGTTGACCGTGGGACAATTACCACGCCAAGTTTTTTAGACTGTTCTGGTTTTAACTGTTTCAATCAAAACCCAACCCAGAGTGGACCAGGAACCACCCCGCTATGCTACCACTCCTCATCAGACCCACTAATATATATATAATTTTAAATTTTATTTGATGTAGGCTGACCTGGGGACAATACCACACCTGCTAAGGGAATCAAAGAAATGGGAAAGAGGACAAACCCTGAAAAACCTTCATGCACAGTGTATGATAGGCCAGGAACTCCATGGATCACCTTGCTATTCACTATATTAGCTTGGGAAGTTTGTGCGCAATGCCAACACAATTAAACTATCCTCTATCCAAAGTTCATCTAATAGGACTAAACTTGGGGAGGCAGTGGTAGTAAGTCTATATTATACCACTGGGTTATCCTCCCCTCTCACTAATATATATAGATGTTGTAGTTTGTTGATATAAGGTGCTTACTTATGTTTAGCCATGATTAAACTTAAGACTTTCATGACAATACAAAAAGATGTGAAGGTCATTATATTAGCTTTCATATAGGCATCTATTTTGATGCTAGAATTACTATATTTACAAATCTATATGTATTAACAGCAGCTTATTACCTTATCATAAGATCAATATTATTAGGAAATATATAGATGAGAGAGGTATATATACTATAGTATTGAAATCCCCATGCTAAGATTTACAAAGCATTAAGGTGCCTATCATGAACATCTTATACCTTTTCATATATCTATAGTTATATGCATGCAATTATGGGTAGAGTTCTAGTATGAGCTGCCATCCCTATTTTCTGGTAAAAAAAGGATATTCCTAAGGTGGGAAACAATTATATTATTAATACCACCACATTGGTGACTGAGCTCAAGTAAACTGGTATGGAAGAATCTCCAGGTCAGCATCTAATTTATTTTAGTAAGCATTAAAAAATTAGGGTGTTTTATAAAATTTAAAGGGTAACTAAGTCAGTAATGATCATCACCTTATGGGAAGAAGTATAATTGTAACAAGACAAATTACTTTATTTTTAATTAAAGATAAGTGATAGCTTAAACTACCCAGCATAAGCACTAAACTTATCATCCTTTTTATTTTAAATCCTTACATTATTCATTAATGTTAAAAGTGAAGGAAGAAATGATGTTTCATTCTAGACAAGGGTTACAAACTTGTTTTTTATTTAACTGAGGTAATTTTTATTTAACTGAGGTAAGCTTACCAGGGGATGGACATTACCAAATATACATAAAACTAAGGAAATAACCAACAAATATAAAATTGGGCACCCCAGGGTACTCAAGTTACCCCTGTTGCCAGCGGGACTGCCAGGTATGGGGGGTTTGGTGCACTACTCCGAGGGGGTTTCCCCTGCTATGGAGCAAGTGTGAAGGAAAGGGTCTGTGTGGAGGAACCAGAGTGGGAACCATGATTCTATGAGCGCTTTTTGCCTTGGTCTCATATATCCATAGAGCCAGGCTTGGAAGTGCTCCAATAAGTGGACATGGAATCTGTTAATAACCCCATGAATGGTTGGGACTGTGCCCTTGAACGCATCTAATGCAATTGTGTGGATTGTCCACATTGCAATGGGTATTATTATGGAACAGAGGGTAGATGGGATTGGTGACTCAATCTGGAGCGCAAAGATGCTCTTTGATATCGAGAATTCCTGTTCATTTTGGATCTTAAGCAGGCGTGCGACTTCCTGCCATATAGCTTTTTTGGGGGGCATGTTTCTAGGCGATGATGTAGGGTTCCCTCCCCTCCACATACTGCACATGTCTTGTGGAGGGAGTTGGAATGGTCCGCCATCCTATAGGTCCTTCTCAGACAGTGCCAGGCGTTTGCTCTTATCCTCAGCTGTAGAAGTGGGTGGTGAGTCATTTTCCACATTGCCTTCTGTGTGGTTAAATCATAGGGAATGTCCAACATATCTAGGTATTCTATCCTAGCTATGCTTGGGGTTGTTGCGAGCATATCTCTCTGGGGGTGGTTTTCTGGGTTTCTTAATTTGAATTAGGGGCTGGGTTGTCCTCTTCCCTGTATAGTACCCATGTTTCCTATGGTCCATCCCATACGGCGGATAATTTGGAGGATATGTTTGAAATGAGGGGAGGTTCCATGTGGACCTGTTGCAGTAGGGTGCTTGGCAAGGTATGAAAGTAGTCAGGGTGGACTATGTGGGTTGGTTAATTTGAGCGCCTGTGCAAAGTTATTCCTTGCTGCTCTGGACCAATGTTATTGTGGGAGGTCTGGAGCAAGGGCTTCCTTTATCCAAGTACCTAGGATTTGATTGGCGTGGCTCTCAAAATCTATTAGTCCCACGCCTCCGCTTGAGTGTGGGCCAAATAGTGTTTCCATCCGTATAGGAGGGTGAGAGCTGGGCCACAGCCAGCCCTGGATAAGCGCACGGGATTGAAGTTATAAAGGTAGGTGAGAAGGCGATCATGTGGGCCGGGTACCATAGTATTGGGAGGATGAGTGAGCTAGCAACTGTAACTCGTCCTGTTAGTCTTAGGGTTCTTCCCTTGAGGGAGGCGACGCGTTTGGATACCCGTTGTAACAGGTTACTTTCCATTGTCTCATTAGCATATCCCCTGATTCTACCCAAATTCCAAGGTGTCAGACAGAAGTGGTGGTGGGAGGTGTTGCAAAGGGTAAAATTATTGGGTTTTTTCTTTGTGTGTTGGTATGAGGTTCTGAAGTTGTGGCCCAGTTGTTTTTGTATTTGCCTAAGAGGATAATTTCTGTCTTTCTTTTGTTAAGCAATGCATTGCTCACCTTGGAGTATTCCTCTAGAGTGCGTTCCAGCTGTCGGGCATCTTCATTGTTTGCTATACCTGCTATGCAGTCATCCGCAAAGGCCAGTATCTTGACTTTTGTTGTCCTTGTGCAGTTATCCCCAAGAGATGTGAGTCAGTTACTCGGAGGAGTGGGTCAAAGCTGAAATTGTATAGCAGTGGGCTGAGGGGATCCCCTTGTTTAAGCCCTCTGTGTGGTTTAATCTTGTTTGTTAGGAATCCAGGGCCGCATACAGCCATGGTTGCAGATTCTGTTAGGAGCATCGTCCATTTTACAAACCTTGGTGGGAGTTTGAAGACATGTAGACATTATTTTAGGTATGGCCAGCTAACACAGTCATACGCCTTTTTCTGATCCAAGAAGACCAGGGCACCAGTTTCTTTATATTGGCAAATGTTTGCAACAGGGTGAATGTTGTTCCAGATTGAACGCTCTGGTATAAACCCAAACTGGTTGGGTGATAGGACGTCAGATGCAATTGCGTCTAATCTAGCTGCTAAAATTTTTGTTATAATTTTTGTGTCAGTGTTGGAGAGTGCAACTGGGCGCCAGTTGGCCAGGTACAACTTGTCACCCTTTTTATACAAGGTTATAACGTAGGATTCATGGCTTCCTGGTAATAGGCGTGTTTCCAACAAGCTCTGGTTCATAGACGCCAATAGGAGGGGGCGATTTGTTGAAAATATATTCTGTAAAATTCGTAGGGTATCCCATCAGGCCCTGGGCATTTCCTATGTGGTGCACCGCTAATTGTCTCCCAAATCTCCTCCCATATAATTAGGGATAGTATGTTGTAATTTGGTGGCGTACTTTGTATCTTGGCAGTTTGTATAAATTCTTTAATTTTTTGTGAATCTGTTGGCATTTCGCGATATAATTCAGTGTAATAGCGGTGTACTTCCGCCTTGACCTCCTCAGGGTCAGTTGCCATGATGCTGTTGGTCTTGCGGACCTGTGTGCACGTGGGCTGGTTTATGCAGGAATGTAATTGGCGGAAAAAGTGTGTCAAACAGGTTTCACCTTCCTTTATGAACTTACCTTTGTTTAATACTTTGATTCTGTGTTAGTGTTCAAAGATGAGATTGTTAAGTCAGGCAGATATTTCTGCCCATTTGCATCCCCAGTTGGGGCTATAGCCAGATCTCAGAGTATTTATTTCCAGGTGTTCTAGTTCCACCAAGGTACACTTGATTGTGGACGTGTCCACGGTGTACTTAAGTGATGCAATATGTCAGTTTTGTTTATTAAATCCTTTTGAAATTTTCCCATGTTCCAATGGTTTCTGAAGTGAATGGGGCTGTGAATTCTGGGTTCATAGCCTTGCTTTTGATCCAGTCAGATATTTCAGGCAATCTTGTATTTTCTGGTGAAGCTTTCTCAAGGTGAAAACTGTGTGTGGGATTGGGTTGGCGCTAACTGCACCATAACCAATCAGTGGTCAGAAAAATTGATCTTTTTTGTTGTAAATTTGGAGATTCTTGAGCGGTGGGATTGCGGGATGAGGATGTGGTCAATGTGACTCATTGATATGAGCGCTCCCTTGCGTATGTTGGGCCGCATCATGTGGGGAAGGAGTGGTGAACTGGGGGGAAGAGCATCCTGTAAGCCAAGAGATGCCTTCATTGTGCAGAATTCAATGTGTCCAGGTGGGTATCCCCTGGGATTAGGCCATCGATCTGTATCAGGGTTATCCCAGCAGTTGAAATTGCCTAACATAATGGTATCTGGTGGGAGGGTGAGAGTAGGAATGTTTTCAAAAATTTGTTTTCTCTCAATTACAGTGCATGGTGCATAGATACATGCTATTGAAAATATTTCCTCTTGGCATGTGATTATTGCTACCAGGACTCAACTGTGCAAGTGTGATGACAAATTTGTAATTTTGAATTTTTTTTGTTTTGGATGATCACCCCACAATGAGACGTCCATACTGATTGTGATGGTGCGACCCTGGTTGACCAGGATCCTTCTTCCCCTTGTAGACAGTAGGTTTCTTGGATGGCCAAGATGTCTACAAGAGGTTTTCACAGGAATTCCAGCTTTTGGCTTGGGACATATGAGCCCTGGCTCCCGCGATGTTTAGCATCCCTATTGACACTGAGGTGCCCATGGCGCCTCAGGAGCGGTGGGAGGGCCCTCTGGCTCTAACCCACCACAGCTCATTTTGGCCATGCTCCGCATCTGTACTCCAACTCTTTCACTGCCATTGTTGGTTCCCTTGATCTGACCCAATGATTCAATGGAATTGCAGTTTTTTGCATTTGCATCAACTTTTCCTGCACAGGTCTTGTGTTGATTTGATGCGGATTGTTGATTGGATTTTATATTTTTGAGGTTCAACTTTGGTAAATTGTGCACCGCATTTTCGCCCAAATTGTGGTTGCATTGTTCCTCAGTATGAACATGACTGATGTCGCTTTGTGACTCAGTCAGGTTACTGTGAAAATTTTTGACCTGGGCATATTGTTCTGATTGGTTGGTTCAGTGAATATCCAAAATATCCTCCCAAATTTATCTGGGGTTGATGGTGGACTCCACGTGTGCCGCCGCTTCAGCTGCTGCTCACTTGTGGGCTTTTTGTGCCACTTTACGTTGTTTGCTTGTAACTGGGTCCACGATGAAGTATAGTCCATCTTCACCCCAGTGGAATGGGTGGTGACCATCAGTTATTTTGGTGAAGTTTTCATTATCTTCATCCATTGCTTCCTCACAATAATTATTTTCCATTAAGCCCTCTTTCACAGGGCATGTGTGTTCCTTGTGGCCCAGTGAGCCACAGTGGTTGCAAATGGGCAGTGCACATTCCGGTGTAACTTGGAATGTGGCTGACTGGCCCCCATCTTTGAAGTGAAATTCTGCTGTGCGGGGAATTCTGGATAAGTCCTCTTCCACTTCTGGGAAGGGGTTGATTATGGCGATAGCTTTGCCCGTGCATAGGTTGGGCATCAGGCAAAATTGCTGTAATTCAAGTTGCTGAATTTCTCCATAGGCTATGAGACCTTTGCAGAGATCCTCCTCAATTACCTTACAAGGAAGGTTGGTGGGGAGTGAGTCAAAAGAGAGGAACAAAGTTTTCACTTTGTTCCATCTGGTGCACACAGTGTGCACAATTTTTGCCCTCAGGGAGGGCAATTTCCACACAGACTTTTGTGGCAGCATCAGCTTCATTGGCTGTTTTGAAACCAATATTGATCCAGCTGCAGCCCATGTTGTTGGTGGCTACGTACACTGCATGAGGAAAAAGTGAGGGCTGTGCCTCACATGTTTTCTCCCACAGGGTGGTGACTCATCCCCAAGGAAGAGTCTGATCCTGTGCTCCACTTTTGATAAGGGTTGGTTGAACTGAGTATACATATATTGCGCGTGCTTTACAGTGAATACCATAAACCCAGACAGTGTCTGAGTTTGCAATTTCTTTGCGGATTGGGTTCCTGGTCCCCCTCCAGGGCATTTCTTGCCCTTAGTTGCACCGTTAAGTGCACCACTCGCTGCAACGCTCGCCCAGGTTGTATTATTTTTATTGATAAAGTCACCCATCTTTCCTGTGTGTGATTATCCAAATTTGCTGTTTGAATTGAATTGTAGTAACTAAAGTGATTGTTATGAGAAAGAAAAGCTTAGGGTTACAAACTTATTACTGCATCTATTACCCTTATCTTAGCTTATACTTATAATAGCACAACTGCTTCTGAAAAGATTATTTCATTTAATATAGAGACAATGTAGATGTTATTAATTTATGAAAGTAAAAGAGTATAACTTTACCATCTAGTACTAAAAAAAGAGTATAACTTTAATATTGTGATAGAAATTAAAACAAGACTTCTTGATCCAGAAAGTTACATATAGTTAGCATTTATAACATTTAGGCTAGTAATATTTATTGATACTACAAAGGAGATACTTTTTAATCTAATCTGTATATAAAATATCTTTTGCACAAAACTAAGTAATGATGCAGTGTATTTTGGAAAAAGATACATCAACAAAGCATGGTATGTGATTTAGAACTAACTGCTAATAAAATGAGGAATTTGAGACCTATCAATTTATACTCTGGCGGAAGATTTTTTATTAGCATGGGGACTGCTGCTAGAGTTTAATATCTAACTTAGAAATTGCTTATACTAACACTTGTTTATAATCCTCCACAATGGTAAAGTCTTTACCTGCTTAATTATATATAATATTTTTATATATTAATTACTATCCTATAGAATATTATGAAATAAATATGGTAGCAGCATTTGCTTGCCTAAATAAGCTTTAAATAACATTATCTCATTATGCCTTATCCATAATGTAATGACATAAGTTGCTGGGACCATCTAGTACTAAAAAAAATGACATAAGTTGAACCAAAGAATGTATATGTGTACTTTTTGAGTGATAATTTTTCCAAAGTAAAATTTTGTAGTAAAGGTAGAAAGAAAGCACTATAAATTTTCAAAAAAACTCTGATCTGATTAAAATTTGATGTTATAATAAGTAAGCCTTGATGATGCAATCTCAGATGGACTTACTATTAAGAAAAATCAACTCTTTTTTATATGTAACTGTTATTATTGAGGGCACTTTACATCATCTAACAATAAGATGCTGATGAACCCACCATCTTCTATTACATGTGGCAGCTAATAGTTCATATGCACTTTTTATACAAGTGTGACAATAAAATTAAATTGCAACTAGAGCATTATATATTCACTTGTTGACTTAACAAAAATAAGAAAGTTTTTCATTTTTAATCATAACTTAGAAATTAAAAAAGTAGTAATAAGTTACTTTTTTAGGTTAGATCTTATATTTTACTTGTTTGAACCCAGGCTTGCATATTTATTGTGCATATTTTGCAATATATACAGTATATAGTAAGAATCTTCCCTTTTAATATTTTAAGGGGAGGATACCCCAGTGGTAGAAAGGGACCTCTACCACTGCCTCCCCGAGTTCGATTCCGGTACAGGAACTTTGGGTAGGGGACGACTATGACTGTGTTGGCGTTGCGCACCAATGCCCTGAACTGAGATAGCGAATAGCAAAGGCGGTTCATGGAGTTCCTGGCCTATCATACGCCGCGCGTGGAGGTTTTCCGGATTTTATCCTCCTTTCCCATTCATTCGATTTCCCAATAATCGGTGCGGTATCGTCCCCAGGTCAGCCCACCTCAAATAAAAATTTAAAATTTTTTATTACTATAAAATTCAATCAAGATAGCCGTCAAGTTAAAATCACCTTCTGGGAATCAAACCCAAGCCACTTCTTTGGAAGAGAAGTATTCTACCATTATAATTCAAGTGCTTGTTTTTAACACTTTGTAAATATTTATGTCAACGATATAACCATTATTGTGGGTAAAATTTTTTATAGGAAGAAGGTGACAAGGGTGGTAGTGTGTTTTTATAGCAAAATTGCTTGCTATCTTGGTTCAAGGCCTCAGTAAATTCTTATTTACAAGAATGGTGATAAAAATATATACTCTTGATGCTAATAATGAACCTGATTATAAAATGCAACAAATCCATAAAACTATTGGTGAATTTCCATCACTATCACTAGAATTGGTAACAGCTTGCTCATGACTGTAGTTGAGTTTCTCAGTGAGATAAATCTATAATATATTTGCCAAAGCCCACTCACTGACTTATAACTGTATCTCAACAATGACAAGCCTAAAAAGATAAAACTTTACATAGATATTCACTAGATACTGTAGATGTGCAATAAGAAAGGATTTTTTAATTTTCACGGTAAAATAAAAAGTTTTATATGTAACAAGGGAAAATCATGTTTTTGGTTATCAGTATTGCTACGACTGAGCAGTTAGATATTTGGTTGATTCGATAGTTTAAATGTTTTGCCAAGCGGTTGGTGGGTTTGGGTTGATTAATCTATTTAATAAAACACATTGACGTACTGATTGAATGACATCTGAAACATTCGGTTCTGATAAGTTCAATCTATTTAGGCGAGTGGGTGATATTTGGTAAATATTATCTAATAACTCACCAAATTGCTCATCCGAAACTAAACAAAATCAGTATTAGTTTTAAGTAAATTATTATAAAGTATTAAGTAGATTTAGGATAACCAACTCACCAGCCACGTGGGCAACAGCGGAGCTGTTAGTCCGTGTGACTCAAGCATAGTGCTGGCACAGCCTTTAGGCTCAGTGCGAGCTCATAAACCCGAGCAACAGCGGGTAACTCCGCTAGCGTTTATAATATGAAGTAGGAGCATTGATGTTTTGGTGGGATATGGTTCAAGGTAAAGAATTATGGAATTAAATGTGTATATTGTGTTATAAGCAAGGAGTTAATCCATATGATGTTCAGTTTAGATTAAATATCAGGTGACTATACAAAGTTAGCAAACTAATGCAAAGAAATCAATTTTAACAAATAAAATTTAAATGATATAATATTAAAAGCCTATCAGCCTTCTGGCTAGCAGAAGTTTCTTTAATTGCAGATGTGGAAATAAGCATAAAAGTGTTATCCATGCCTAACACTAAAGTGGCAATAGTCAGATGGCTTTTTAGAGTGTGTAGATTCAAGTGAACAGCTTCAACGGCAGTTGATGGTCGCTTTGGTAGGGCGGTGTACTTTTTTGGTGATATTAAAATGAATGGTTATCGAAATCTGATTTTTCATTAGGTGGCTCATTAGTGAGTAGACAACTTTACCACGCTTGCTTACCTCGTCCAATAGTAATCAAGATACTTGATTTTTTAATCTGTGCGCCGACATATGGCTGCGATTGGCTGTATAATTAATTCTTGGCAGATGTTAGCAAATGATAATCTAATTGTTCCGATTGGTTAATATAAATCAGGTGGTTGGTTTATTGGTTGCCGGATATCAGATTTTTCCGGACATTTCAAAGTTGTTGGCTGGAAGTGGGACAGAACTCAAACGCTGTGGGCGAGAAAGCAAAATCAAGGTCGGTCATACCGGAGCATGCGTTAGTGCGGTGATAGAATCTCTGAGGGGTCTTACTCGAAGCAGACTTGGTAGATTAATTATTATAAACTCGATCCCAAATGTGGTTTGGCGGTGAGGTGATGCGCGCATGAGGGAAAACTAGTGCTGAGCTATGGCGGAGTAATGAATGGCGGTAGCTTGAGGTGCGGCGAGGCGTTCTGAACCTTGATGGAATATAAAGCATAAAAGAGGTTGGTGCCGTCAGTTGAGAGTCTTAATGTCAGCTCCTCATAGAGGGTTTGGGGTATGAACTGAGACAGGAGCTTCGCAAGTTTATTACAGCATCAGGTAAGAGTTCGAGTGGTAGAAATAAAAGTATTTTTTTGCAATTAACTTAATTTTGGCCGCTGGGACAGCATCTTTTATAGTTTATAAGTGAAATATCAAAATGCCCTTAAAAAGGGAAGAGTTCGATTAAATCTGCCGGTATAAATGACCCAGTACCAAATTAATCTTTTGTTGGCATGGGAAGATGCGAGCGTACTTGCCGAAATGGGCCAATGATCTATGCTAGTGCGGTGTGAGGTGATACTTATGACATTAAATTTAATGTATTTAAAAATTAGAGTTCTCATCAGTGGATCATGTTGGCGGGTATGCGCTTTCTGTTTATAAAGCTAAAAATTGACCCTGAAGCCATCATTACACAGTTAAGGTAATATGACATGTTATGATAGCTTTTGTTTATAAGATTATCTTTACTATCTTTAAACTTAAATAGTTTGAGTGTGAGGTTATAAATTAGTAAGTAGAGCTTATACGAGTCTACACTTTTAGAAAGCTAATATCATTTTCTTTCAGGAAAAGCTGCTATTCATCTAAACGTTTCATATTCTCTTAACTTGGATGACTATGTTTTTGCTTGTATACTTAGTTCTTCAAATAAAATGGATTGTGCTACTTTCATTCAAGCTTTTTTTAATTTATTTTGCAAATCAATTTAGGCTAAGTCACAAATTACTAAACTCTGATCCAAAGGGCCTTTTATTAATAAAAAATGTGTTATATTATATTAAATATCGAATTACTTAAATGTTTGATTATCGTTTTTGCAAGTATTTTTAAGTTTATTATATATCATTTCTAATAAAATTTGAATTAAAATTAATAGTAGACGTGAGAAAAGTGATACTCGTGAATTTTACAATTATACTAATAAAATAAAAATAAAAATAAAAATAATTTTAAAATATGGGTTTATTAAAAATTGTAGCTTGTCACTACAAAATAGTGCACCGGCCCGCTCTGGGCCCAGCCCCGCAACCAGCCTCGCGACCCGCCCTGCGGCCTCTTGAGGCCCTTGGGGCCCTAAAAGGCCTGCCAACGACCGTTGTGGTCGTTATAACCACCCGCCCATCAGGGCGAGTGGTTCTTGTGGTTCGTGTGTTTGGAATAAACCTATTATTTTGATTAACCATACCTCCCAATCATTCAGATTTCCTGTATTTATACCTTTGAAGTATTATACCATCTTTTTAATAATCATGATATAGATACTATTATAGTTATAAAAAGATTTACCCCTATTTAGCTTACTTTATAAGGTTATACAAAAAATCTTGTTTGAGATATACTAAAGTAATATTGATGATTGAGTTAAAATAAAAAGCTAACCTTTATTATAAAACCTAGGGGATGTAAGTCCCAGGTGTTGAAGTAACCGGTACCAAATATATAATTTGGAATTTAAGAGTATATTTACCCAAAATAAAAAACTATTGCAACATTTTGTAAATTTAATATTTAACAGGCTTACCAAGCTTTAAAGTACATGTGACTTCAAAATGTCTATCTCCTTACTCCATTCTCAAGTTAATTTTAAAGTTCCTCTCAAACTCATAAATTTTATACTTTTATTACCCCACAAAGTTGGTTTGAGCTGATATTACTATTGAACCAAGCTCACAAATAATTACTCCTTGGAGACCCCTTTTCATACCCTCATGTTAATTGAGCCAACCATTCTCCCCAAACCTTAGATACTTTGACAAATTTACCAAAATCATCCCCATAGGTATCTTTTGTGAAATATTATTGGCAGAAGCTCATAACAAAGCCACCAACTAGTTTTTTGTGATTTTGATTTTTGTTTTAAATTTATATATAATGCATGAAGAAAAACTTTGTACCCCTTTTTAAGCATATTGCGCGCAAGGAGGAGTGTGAAATTTGGCATAGTTAAAGTTTATATGGGGAAGGAGTGCAGAAAGCTAAAATTTATATATTTTTTCATAATAAAACAAAAGTTTTGTATACAAGAATTGAAAATAC
Source organism: Massospora cicadina (assembly GCA_022478985.1). Classification (NCBI taxonomy): domain Eukaryota; kingdom Fungi; phylum Entomophthoromycota; class Entomophthoromycetes; order Entomophthorales; family Entomophthoraceae; genus Massospora; species Massospora cicadina. Next base: position 165,204 of record JAKSZP010002675.1, read on the forward strand.
AGGGTGGTTAGCCTGGCTGGGTAATTCCTGCTTCCACCCTAGTGCAGGTTTTGTTCAATACAAGTTCGAAACCTGTACTGGCTAGAAAAATTCTCGATGTGGTATTTGTCCCAAGGTCGACCCAAATAGTATATTATAAACAACCAAAACCACTAACCACTTACCAAAACCAATAACTTATCGAATCAACCAATCACTAACTGCTTACTAAAATCATCAAGCATATTAATCAATTCAAAACCACCACCCGCTTAGCAAAGCATTTAAACTATTGAATCAACTGAATATCAAACTCCTCAGCCCGTAACAATATAACGATTAAGATTAAAAACAGCATTTTCAATTCTTAGTATTCGAGGTGGATCGACCTTGGGACAAATATACCACACCGAGAATTTTTCTAGCCAGTATAGGTTTCGAACTTGTATTGAACAAAACCTGCACTAGGGTGGAAGTAATTTCATCTGGCCAGGCTAACCACACTGTTTTGGTTGTTTACTTTTACTTTATTCGAGGTGGGCCGACCTGGGGACGATATCGCACCGATTAAGGGAAATCGAATGAATGGGAAAGGAGGATAAAATCCGGAAAACCTCCACGCGTGGCGTATGATAGGCCAGAAACTCCATGGACCGCCTTTGCTATTCGCTATCTCAGTTCGGGGCATTGGTGCGCAACGCCAACACAGTGGTTTTGGTTGTTTAAATAAGTTTAGATTTGTCTTACAAAGAGGTTGGTGATTAGTTGATTTATTGTATTCAAAGGTTTTAGTTATTGGCAAGTAGTTGGTAGTTTTGGTTATTTTGATTTCGATAGGTTTAGTTTCTCAAAGCAGTTGGTCATTGATTATTTTATTATATTCAATAGTTTAGCTAAGCGGTTTAGTGGTTTATCAATATGAATTATCTGATAAACTATAAACATTGTAGCGAAGCACGGGTATCTGGATGCTAGTTACAATATAAAAATCTTGAGATGAAAGAAGTCATTTGCTACAAAACACCTTCCTTGTTGGGATATTACTTAAATCTACTAATTATGATACTATATATAAAAGATAAAGGATATGAGATAAGAGAATCTGTGTCACGAACCATAACATATATGGTAAACTTTAGAATTAGGACAAAAGGTCATAGTATTTATATTATATATGAAGTTAAAATAAGCAAATTCCTTAGTACTTATTTAAAAAATTTAAATTAATGCGCACTTATGATTACTGACTAAAAAGGAAAGCAGTTTTTGTTTCCATCAAACATCTTTTAGGATCTCAGGTCTGAAAAACCTTTCCATAAGGTGATTACCTGTAATAGAGTATAGGACCTTGCATAACAAAATTATCACTATATTAGCTGAGTACTTAAATATTATTTGGTTTCAAAGCTGCACCATCCACTACCTTATGTACACTTGCTAGCTTATTTAGCTTTATAACAGGGTTTTGGAACCTTGTATGATATAAGTTTAGTAGAAGGACCAGAAAGTGTCATATTAAGATCAAGATTTAAATGCTTTTTAAATATGAACAAATAAAAAACCTAAGGATAGACCCTCTACCACTGCCTCCCAAGCTCGATCCCGGTAATGGACTTTGGGTAGGGGACGATTTTGACTGTGTTGGTTTTGCGCGCCAATGCCCCGAACCGAGATAGCAAATAGCAAAGGCGGTCCATGGAGTTCCTGGCCTATCATACGCCGCGCATGGAGGTTTTCCGGGTTTTATCCTCCTTTCCCATTTTCTTCACTTCCCTAATCGGTGCGGTATCGTCCCCAGGTCGGCCTACCTCGAATAAAATTTAAATTTATATAAAAAAACCTAAGGAGAAATTTAATAGATGTACTGACAGCTTATAATGTAGAGCCAGTGACTATATAATTTGAAGGGTTTGTCAATCAGATGAAACTGGAAACACATCAATTTGAAGAATATAGGCTTAAAAGAAGGATATAGTTAAGAAAGCACATGTAGCTGTTAAACATAAGCAGCTTTAAAATAAAAAATACTACAACCCCTTATAAAATAAAAGGAGTTCACCCCTTCCTGAAATTAAAAATTTCTTAAATTGATTGTGATAAACTAAAGATGCCCAAACTTCAGTAACAAGGACAGCTCTTTACAATAAATAAGTATAGCCTATATTTTTAGCAGATTAAAAATATAATCAATGGTATGGCTAACATATGTTATAAAAGGAGATCCTTGTGATGATCACTATCGTGTACATTAGTCTCATAGTAGGTTTGTCAAGACCTAATCACATGGCACAGGAACTTTGTAATGCGCCAACTACCTATCATTGGAAAAAGATAGCCTTTTTTAGTGGTTTAATATGCTTGAGTTTAATTATCTCAAATTTAAATTTTTAAATTTTATTTGAGGTGGGCTGACCTGAGGACAATCCTGCACCAATGAAGGGAAGTGAAGAAAATGGGAAAGGAGGATAAAAACTGAAAAATATCTATGTGTGGTGTATGATAGGCCAGGAACTCCATGGACTGCCTTTGCTACTTGCTATCTCAGTTTGGGGCATTGGTGTGAAAAACCAACACAGTCATAATCATCCCCTACCTAAAGTCTATCTACTAAGATTGAACTTGGGGAGGCAGTGGTAGAGGGTCCATATTCTACCACTGGGGTATCCTAGCCTAAAGTGATTAAATAAGTGATTGCACTAGGATTTGAACAACTGACCTTTATAAAATTTAAGTTTAGACTCATAAGCTGATCCAATTATGCTAGAAGAGGTATTAGTTATCTCAAAAAACTTCATAACTTTTAATAAACTTTAGAGGTTTTTAAACAACTAATGAAAATACTATAAAAGGTTATGGGGAGCAAAACATAAATATGCCATCTATGTTTTATTTATTTCAAGTAATGGAACTTTAGGTCACAGAGTTAAATGGAATGATATTCTTTTTCTTGATAAATTAGAAGTTCAAATATGTCTTAGTACTAAAATATGTTATCTATTTTTGTTTAAGGGTAAAAAGAACTTTTATAGTTTATACCACACTTTAGAGCTTTCTAAATCATTGGTAAACTATTATAAAATAAATTAAATTTATTCAAGGTATGCCAACCAGGGGACAGACAATACCAAAAAAACTAATCAAAAATGAATGGAAAGAAATAAATCTACTAACCAGACAGGGAGCGGAAACTGCTAACCCACCATGGCAGAGGGTGATGGGGGTCAGGGGTTGGTCTTCAGACAAATGCGCCCCAATCATGGGATTTTGATTAAAGTAGTGGATTAAAGTGGAGATTCAGGGTATTGGGGCATCCACATAGTAGGGGTGGAAGTCAGTGTAGTATGAGTTTTCCACCTCCTCATTAAAATTAATGCAGTAAAGCACTTCAACAAATGCCATGACAAGAATTTCATCTTCTTTGAAGGATTTGGGAAGTTAGACAAAAAGGGAGATACTGTGGCAGATAATTTTAGCCAAAGGGTTGAATTTGGCAAGCGTTGCAACATTCATGACAGCAACTTCAGCATCATCAAATAAATTTGAGATGTCTCTGCGTGTAGATTCAGGAAATTTGGGGGGAAGAAGAGGGTGGGCAGGCCATGCTGGAACTGAGCCACTGATTGGGCCACTGCTTTGCATAGGGTTGGGCACTGGGGAGAGGCCACCGCAGCTAAGGCGAGCTGGTGGTCACTTTGGTAGGGGGCTGCATTGGGCAGAGGAGTGAAATGTCTGGGGGTGGGGTTTTATCAAAGTCAGGAAGGAAATTTGGCCTGACCATAATCGTATTGGCCAAGAGGTTGACCAGAATTCTTACTAATGAGAACGTTACCTGATTTGTCAACCTCTGCCAATAGGTCCCATGGATTTTGGTTCATGAGAATAGTGGCATTAGAAGTTGGGTGGGTGTGAGTGGGCGAATGGGTGGGTGCTTGGGTGTGAAGGGTAGTCCAAGCCTGGCTCTGATTGGCTGGGGTGGGTTTAGGTGGGAGAATGTGGCTGGAAGATCTGGGGGGGCCAATTTCCCATTCTGGACCATCAAATGAGAGTAGAGGGTGGGGGGGCAGCAAAGCGCCCCATACAGAACCTGCGGAGGGGGCTCTGAAGCCGCATCAGTGGAAGTGGCATGTGGGCAAGCTTTTTTTGCATGGTCAAGCCCAAAGCAGAGGGGACAAATATGCTGACCATTATTGACCTGAGCCCAAAAGAAATGCTCTGGCGCTGCTGCAACACTAGCGTGGGGGGATTTGGTGGGCTATGGCAGGGTGGTGTGGGATGATGGTGGCAGTTGCGCGAGGGGCAGCGAGGCGCTCTGCACCAGAGGGTACTGCAAAGATGAGGTTGGGCTGAGTGCCATAAGCCATAAGCCCTGTGACCAACTGGTCATATAAAACTTGGGGTGGGAGGTGGGACAGGAGATTTGCAAATGACACCACCAGGGTGGTGTCCAAAGGGAGGCAAGTATGGGTAGTGGGAATAGGGGTATTTTTGTAAATTAAAGGAGTTATTGCCACCACTGCAGCGTCCTCCTCTGTTTGGAACTCAATATCAAAGTAGCCCTTAAATGGGTGGAAGTTGATAAAGCCAGCTGGCACAAAGGCCACAATGGCTAGTTTGATAATTGCCTTGTTGGCATATGGGAATAAACGCCCATAGTCAACGTGGAGGCAAAATTGAATGGCGGTACAAGGGAGGGTAAGTGGATGGGGGCGAGAAGGGTGGATGCACGCCAGGTGGAGAACTAAGTCCCGTGGGGGGATAAATCAGCTAGATGAGGTGGGCGGGCTGTTTGAGCCCATCCAAACACGTTTGCCCACTGGGCGGAAAACACTAGGTGGTGGAGCACCGCTGCCCCACACTGGGGTGGCAGGCGGCGGATCTGAGGACATCAAATAGGAAAGGGGCATGGCCAGATGGCGGTGGATAAACAAACTTTTTTAAATAAATCACTCAAAAGTGAGATCAAGTGGAAAGAAAAGTTTTTTACTATTATAAAATAAATCACTGTTATATACAAAGTAATAACAGTACTTTAGGTTTTTAAAATGCTTATTAAAATCTTTAATTATAAGTATAAATATAAGTATTCACTGTATTTTTGTTTTTGCCAAAGCAATTGATGAGGCAGTGACAGCCATAAAAGCACTCAAATACTCTAATTAGATTACATAAAATGATTACTTGTTTAGAAAAATAAGGGAAATAGAAACATATCTTGTAAGATTTAGGGGCCAAGTACACTTTAATTAGAACTTTGAAGTTCTTTTTGAAACCACCTGAGGCACCAGGAAAATAATAGTTAAGGCTATGAAGCCCTCTTTTGACAATACGTCAGCCAGTTTGAGCAGGTGCATGTTGGTTGCAATGTGCTCAATGATGCACAAAATGTTTTTCTAGAAAAGTCAATGGTAGGATTGTAATGGGAAAGCTTATACTAAAAAAAGGAAGGTGAGAGAATAAAAAAGCCAGCACTTTCACTAGTGATAGCACTGGCATTATATGGGACTGGTTATTTGCAGCTGGATACATTGCACTTTAGAACTCTACAGCATCTGGTATCTCACTTTCTGCAATATTATATAGAGTTTGTGCATAAGAAAGGACCATAGTTGTAAAATTGTCATGAAATCTTGAGGATGGGTGGGATGATGGTTACTCCATACTCACTGCTCTTTAATTTAATTTTCCTAAAACTTTTTAAAATTATCTCCAATTGTGATGTGCTCCATTCTCAAAGTACCTGGAACTCAATTGATAACTTAAAATTGTAGAATTGAAATAGGATCTTTAAACAAATATAAAAAGATTCCAAAGTAAGCTCAAGGATTTCTAAAATTATGGCAAAATCAGATAAACTTACCATAAAACTTAAATAAAAAATATTAGGATTTTGTGAGGCTTGTGCAATTTTGGAATTGGCCCATGGTTTAAAGGAGTCTTTCCTGGAGTAAAAACTTTTTCAGCTTGGTGGTGTAGTTGAGGAATTTTCTATGAATAAGAGCCTTATCCTCTTGACATACAACCAACTAATAAGGGTAGTAATAGGAGTAAGCATTTTATAAAAAAGGTATCAGAAACTACCTGGCTTATTGCCTTTTGAGGCAAGATTAACTTTACTACTTCCTTTTTTCCCAACCTTCTGACAAGGTTGGATAAACAAGCCTTCATATACACAGAGCAATTTTGCCATAGTCAGTGTTGCATTTGATATTACAACTGGGCAAGGTTGTAAGTCCAGGGGAACGTCCCCTTTACGTTGATCAGAAGATTTTCCCATTCCCAAATAAAAAGGGTCCAAAGAGGGCGGCTGTACCCTTCATCACCCAGGGCAACCTCGTCCATGTGTTAAATGAGCACTGGGTAACAGCGCACCCTCTTAATATTTGTAAGTCCTGGGGAACATCCTCTGGGTGTCAATTGTGCCATTTTTCCGTTCCCAAGCAAGAAGGTACCAAAGAGGATGGTCATACCCCTCATTACTCAGGGCGATCTCGCTCACATGGTAGACAAGCGCTGGGTAACAGCCCTTCCACTTTGGATCCTGCTACCGGTACCCACACTCTCCTCAGCAGAACTGTTATGAGGAATCAGTGAAATCTGCATTGAGATTGCCAAAATAAAATCAATTACAACTAATTCGAGTGTCAATCAGCCCAATGCTCAGATTTCAAATGGTCAAAAAGGTATGAAGGCCAATCTATCAGTTGGAATTCCTGATGGTTGCAATTCTGTTAACATGATGATCAAAAAATCTCCCCCTCCCAAATCTGCCAGGCATAACCCCTGATAAGCAGGTAATAGTATTGGACACCATCAATGAGGTTTTGAAGCTTCCTGCCAGCAAATCGGGCGTTGTACCTGATGCAATACCACTGACTGAATGAATGGCTCAGCAACTGAGCACGGGCGGGTTGGGCATCCCAAAACCATTCCCAATTAAATGGGTCCACCCATATGTGAAGTGGTCTTGGGGGATTCCCGCCGCTCGTTGGCCCAAACGCCATTGCACCAACTGTCAGAAACGTAGCTGAGCGTTAGTTTGGACATTTGAGGTCAAACTGACAGCAACTCAGTCTACCACCAAATTTTGCAATGTCAGTTCCCAGGGAACTAACCCGCACATTCCTGAATAATTCGCTGCTTAGGTCAAACTTGCAGGACCCAATCCTGGCTTGTCCCTGCATCAATCAACCACTCTTTAATTAGTTGCATTGCACTGAGAAAATTGTTGGTTGATTCTCCTTCCTTAAATTTTCCAATAAAAACAACCCTCCCCAAAATTCCATTTTTATATGTTAAAAATTAAGCTCCCTTCCAGTTCCATATTCGTTGTACCAGCAGCAGTGCCCCTGGCATTCTGGTTTGCCATTTGGGTGCTCTGGCATCCAAGCTGGCAGGCCAGTCTAATTCTTACTTGCTTTCCGCCTGAAAATATTCCTCCCCCAGTTCCTGCACTTGCCTCCGTTGAATTAACTTTCTGAATTGAGAAAATGTGCACCAAAGTTATTGGTAATCATCTTTTTACAAGTGGGAGGAACTTTACAAAACTGATGGTGCTGAATCTTTGGAATTTAATCCAAAAATGTTTAAAATCAATGGGAATAAAGCCTGATGGGTGAGAAACTAATAGTCAGAAGGGGACAAGTAATGAATTCTTAGTCAAAATAGTTGATGGCATTGAGCTATTGAGCAGTACAATTGCTGATGACAAACTCCCCTCAAAGTTGTCGGGGACAATCCTCAATGAGCAGGTATCACCATCAGGTAATATCACCAATAGTTTAAAACCCCATTTCAAAAATCATGGATTGGTGCTTGATGGAACCCATTTGGTTAAATGAACGCTCCAGAGACTGGGCATGGTGGTTTGGCCATCCAAAATCAGTTTTTGACCCATTGGAACCACCCCTATGTGGGGTGGCCCTGGGGGAAAACCGTTGCCTGCTGGGCCAGATGCTATCACGCTAACTGACATAAATTCAGTAAAGCCTTGGGTCAGGCATTCATGGATGAACTGAAAGTGACTCAGCCTGCCACCAGATCCTTTTATGTTGGTTCAGATTAGAATCATTTCCCCCTAACCCAAAAATTTGCTGGGTTAGGTCAAATTTCAGGGCCCCAACATTATTGCTTTGACAAGCTGACTGTAATCAAACACTATTTAATCAGTCATGTCGCACTGTGAAAATTGTTGTTCAATTTATTTGTTTTTTTTTAATAAAAATCCATATATCCAATTCCTGTTATTATTATGTTCAAATATAAACCACCCCTTAAAAATTTATTTCAACAACCCACGGGACTCATGGCCATGTTTACCTGGTTCATTGCTAGGTGTTTATATATACAACAATAGCTCATGGGTGCTTAGTGGCTTAATTTCTTCCTAGTTTCATAACAGTTGTACCAGCAGCAGTGTCACTAGCATTTGGGCTTGGCATTTGAGTTCTTTGGCACTTGAACTGGAAGGCCAGTCTAAAAATAACTTGATTTTTCATGAAATAATTGACCAACCATTATTCTTAACCATTTCCACCCTCCTTGTTGATATGGGCGTATCAGTGGTCCTTTTCTCTCAGCTGAATAAAGTTGTGAAGAAGTTCTACTATGGCCACAGTAGCCTAGCATCTCCCAAATTTCCTAAGCCCATCCTCCAAAATGGGATGTTCATGCTAGGAGCCGCTGAGGTGGCCTTGGTGTCAAATCCCAGCTTTGATCATTATCCAAATTTAATGTTAATAGTTACCGCAGCACTTATGCCCATGTCAGTAAATTCTAGCGTTACAACTTATGAAGTGTCTACTCCTGTCATAAACCTAGTAGTTTACCCTAATCCTAGTATGATCTCTTCCTTATCTACAGACTCAACTATAGCTGCCAATAAAAAGAATTACACCTGCTTTTTATTACCCATGAAAATTAGTATCACAGCTTATCAAGTGTCCTTTGAGGCCTTGGTGGATACTGGAACAGCTGGTAATTTTATGAGTGTAGAGCTAGCCCACCAGTTGGAGCTTGACCTGGACTTGGGTCCTATGGTGATGGTTGCTTTATCGGCCTCCCAGCACTCATTACTAATCCAATGGCCAGAACCTTTCTAGGTTCACCAGTTTAGCTTTTGCAATCAGTTCTCTGCAATGCCAAACTTGGTGTTTCCAGTAAGTTTGGGGACAAGATGGTGGCGCTGACAACATGTTAAAATTTATATGGAGTCTAATATGTTGTCATTTGCTAGTAATCAGATGGAGAGGTAGTTTCATCTAGTAGATACCCTTAATAAAACCTAAGGCCGCAGTTCCATCGCTTCCCTCATTTCCCCTGCTGGCCTTCCATCAGATTTCCTGAGGCATTATTGGGTTATCAAAGTATCTTTGATTATGAGAAGGTGGACATTTTCCCCCATACTAAATTAGATTTAGGGTTTAGAACAATGGTGCAGGTGGTGAATATTAACTGCCCTTTATTCCCACATACAGCGGAGGAAGAGGCTGCTCTTTATGCTTGGTTAAACAACATTCTTAAGAAAGTGTAGTTGCTTAAAGAGACATCACCAATTTCTTCCATTGTTTATGCCAAGAATGCCGATGGTTCCCTCCATCCCTGCATGGATTATGGTCACCTGAATAAAATCACAGTTCATGATCCATACCCTTTGACCCTGGAGCAAACTATTGTTTAAGCAATTGCTAAGTCGCATGTGTTCTCTTAGCTTGATCTTGTTAATGCCTTTAACCAAATTTGGGTGATGGAAGGTCAGGAATGGCTTACCGCTATCTGAACAAAGAGGGGTACTTTTTAATTTCAGGTATTGCCCTTTGGGCTGAAGAATGTACTGGCTAAATTGCAAAGAATGATTTATAGTGTGCTGGGTGATCTCCAATTTACTTGTGTGGTTGCATATATTAATGATATTTTGGTTCACTATTTGACTCCCAAACAACATGCAAAGGACTTGGAAGCGGTAGTGGCTGCCTTTCACAAGGCGAGCTTGTTTGTTAATCCTTCAAAATGCAAAGTTTATAAGGAGGAGGTTACCTTTTTGGGTAATCTTGTCCTAAAAGATGGGTATGTTATTCCCTTTAATAAGTTGGATGCCATCTGCTATGCCCAGCTCCAACAACCCAAAAGCAATTAAGACGCTTTTTGGCACTATCATTTTTCTGAAGAAATTTTCCCCCGCCAGTTTCCCAGTTAGCCACTTCGCTTCACCCACTCATGGGTAAGAATGTTCCCTTACATAAGACACCCAAGTGCCAGCAGGCATTTAGTCACTTAAAGAGGCGTTCTTATCACCACATCCTAAGACACGCTGACCACTCCAAACCCTATATTGTTACATATGATGCATCATCTGTTGCAGTTGGGGCCATTCTGCTTCAGGAACACAATGGTTTAGAACATCTGATCGCTTACTTTTACTGCAAATTATACTCTACTAACAATCCTGGGTCATCTACAATAAGGAGTTGGCAGCTGTAGCATGGGCTTTGACTCATTGGCAGTATCTGTTACAGGGCGCTCAGCATGAGTTGATGGTGCATACAGATCACCAAGCCCTTCTGTATTTTTGTAAACCATAGAAGTTGTCACATAGGCAAGCTCGCACCTACTGGGATTTGTGTAGTTCCAACTTTAAATATGAGTTCATAAAAGGTGCGTTAAACATAATTTCTAATTTCCTTAGTTGCAACCATGCTCATTGCCCCATGGACTCAGGTGAAGCAGACCTGGTCACCGTGTTTCCCACTACCCAAATATTATCCATTATACCTCCTGTGGTCTCATCAGTAGACTAAGCTCCTGATGCGCCTCTTATTTCACAGGTTTTAGCAGCTCAAATGACCTGTCCCAAAGGAGTGAAGTTATTGGAATAATTGTTACTTCCAGCTCATAAACATTCCCTATATTTCTTGGTGGAGGGTTTTATATATTTTTAGTTGCAGGTGTGGGATCCTCCTCTTTTTGGAGCTAAAGTGTTTTGGGCTCATCATAATTCCCCACAATCAGCTATCCAGTTAATAATAAATGTATCAATTTGATTAAGCGGACTTATAATTGGGTGGGATTATCAAAAGAGGTAACAGCTTAGGTTGCCAATTGCATTGCCTGCACATGGGCAAGCCAGATTAATCGAGAAGAAATGGTCTCCTTCACCCTTTACAACAGGTGGAGGATCCATGGACATCAGTGTCCGTGGATTTTATTGTCAAACTTCCTTGTTCTAATGGGTTTACTGAGGTGAAGGTGATGGTCATTTTGCTTTGCAAAATTTGCCCTATTTATTCCACGCTCTTCCATGATTTTGTCAGAAGAAACTTCCCGTCTCTTCATGCGCCACATGTTTTCTATGATTGTTCTCCAACAGGAGATTATTAATGAGCATGAGCCCCAGTTTACAGTGCGGTTCTGGAATGAGCGTTTTTATTTTAAAAATTACACCCTGTCATTCCACAGCATACCATTCCCAGTCCAATGGACAAACTGAGCGGGTTAATTAAATCTTAGAACAGTACTTGTGCTGCTATTCTGCAGTTGTGCATGATACCTAAGCTAATGACCTTCCTCTCACTCAATTTGCATATAACAATGGAACTCATGCCTCTACAGGGGTTTCCCCTATGAAGCAACTTTGGGGTATAACCCCTCATTTTTGGTTGGTCTTTGTTTGCGTCCAGAGGTTCCAGCTGCCATAGATCATTCTGAGCACATTTGGTCTACTCAGTCCTTGGTGCGGGAGCATCTTACTAAGGCTATCAGTGACTATAAGCATTTTGTGGATTGGAAGCGGCTTTCTGGCCATAGTATTGTGGTGGATTCATATGTCATGCTTGATATGCGCCATTTGCAGATGCAGGTACCCTCCTGGAAGTTTGAAAGCAAGTGTTCAGGTCCCCACTTGGTGGAGGAGGATCTGGGTAATAATGTTTTCGGTTTAAGTTGCCACCTCACTGGAAACAACATCCAGTCTTACACATATCACAGCTGTCCCGTTCAAGGGAACTATCCCCTTGGATCCTAAGCTGATAGTGATTGAGGATGCGGAGGATGACAAAGTGAAGAGTATTTGTCATCCCACAATTTAGGAGGTCAGTTCAGTATTGCATCGCTTGGAAGAGTTATCCTGCCTATGAGAACATCTGGGTTAAGGCTGAGATTGCATGAACTGCATGGAGCTGGTCAAGGCGTTTCACATGTCCCATCTCAATGCTCCCCGTCACCCCCAAAAAGTTGTTAATTTAACTGGCAATCAAGTTGCCCAAGTCTCACAAAAATGTAGCTCTCATGCAGTTTCCCGTGGTGGCGCCCCACCTTTGGCAAAGAGAAAGGGTAATGTAAGTCCAGGGGAACATCCCCTTTGCATGGATCAGGCAATTTTTGTCATGTGCACATGACATAATAGTGGGGACCAACCCCAAAGACAAGGATGGGCGCCAGGAGGCCCAGAGGGTGAAGCTGCAGGCCCTTCCTAACCTGAGGCATACCCTGGACCAACGCTGGGTTTGGGCAAAATATGCCCAGGTTGGGACTAGTGGTGTGCCAAACGCCCAGCCCCTGACGTTGAGCCAGGCATTAAAATGAACAATCTACTGAATGAACGCAGATGGTTTGATTCAGTTTGTCAAGGAGCGGGATTTCAAAACCTATTCCATTTTTGAAATAATGCACTCAGGTCAAATCCAACTTCAATTGATAACTTGAGTGAATTCAGTTACATTCTATTCAACCAACTTGGATGGCAGTGTTGCCCTACTGGTGAGTTGGTTCTTAAGCCCACTGCGTCATAACCCCTATTCCCCCATTTGAGCTTAAATACGCTTTCCCCAACCAACATTCCTTGTTGGTCAACTTCCCAAATAAACCTTTTCCCCATTTAAGTTATTTTAAATTTTATGATATTCCAAACGCTCCTGTGCATGAACCTCTTTGAGGAGGTCTCGCACTCCATTACCCTTGCCATTGTAAGAGCCTTGCAGCTCTCCTCATGCACCGTTTGTTTGCCCAGGTTTCCTCCAACTGGGTCGCTTAACCCTTTTGATATGTGCACCACATCGCCTTTACTGGGGTTTTTATTATAAAATTCGCATTTTTATGCCTAAGTTGTTATTGCTCCAGCCCCTCTTCTGGGATCTAATCACTTTGGCACTAACGACTAGTTCCCTGGCGTTGGCCTAGTGCACCGCGCACTGCCACGCTGAGAACAGGAGAGTTATAGACACTCTCCTTACAATTTTCCCATTTCCAAATAAAAAGGGGTGTGAAGAGGGCAGCTGTACCTCGCCACCCAGGGTTACCTCACCTATGCGGTAGATGAGTGCTGAGTAACAGCGCTCCCTCTGAAGGTTTCATCCCCAAACCCACACTTGCCTCACCCAAATTAGTTCGCTGAATTAAGGAAATCTGTGCCAAAACCATTGGTAGCCATTTTCCCCACAAGTGGGAGGGCCTTTATAAAACTGATGGCACCAAATCCTCAGAATTGAAGCCAAAATGTCCAAAATCAACAGGAATAAAGCCTGACAGGCTAGAAACTAATAGTTGGAAGGGGACAAGTAATGAATTATTGGTCAAAATTACTGATGGCATCAATCCATTAAGCAGTATGATTGTTAATGCTAAACTCCCCTTGAAATTGTCAGGGACAATCCTCTGATGAGTAGGTTTCACCATTGGGTACTGTCACTAATAGTTTAGAACCCCATTTCAGAAAATTTGGGATTGGTGCTTGATGGAACCCATTATGCCAAACAAATGCTTCAGCGACCAGGCACAGGCGGTTTGGCCATCCTGAACCTGCTTCCAACCCGTTAGTACTGCCCCTATGTAGGGTGGCCCTGAAGGATTCCAGTTGGCCATTGGGCCAGATGCCATCATGCTAATTGATGTAAACGCAGTAAAGCCTCAAGTCAGGCATTTGCGGATGAACTGATAGTGACTCGGCCTGCCACCATATCCTTTAATGTCAGTTCATATTAGAATCATTTCCCCCTCCCCAAAAATTCCCTGAGTTAGGTCAAATTTAAGGCCCCAATACTGTTGCTTTGACAGCTGTCACTAATTTAACACTATTTAATCAGTTGCATCACACTGAGAAAATTGTTGGTCAATTTCTTTGTTTTACTTTCCAATAAAAATCCCTAACCCAATTCCAGTTATTATTATGTTCAAATATAAACCTCTTTCCCAAATTATATTTTAACAACCCACTGGACCCATGGCCATGTTTACCTGGTTCATTGTTAGGTTCTTATATATGTTAATGGTTATAGGTGCTTAATGGCAAAATTCTTTCCTGGTTAAAACAGGCGTACCAGCAGCAGTGCCACTGGCATTCAGGCTTGGTGTTTGTGTGCTTTGGCACTTGAACTGTCAGGCCAGTCTAAAAATAACTTGCTGTCTTCATGATAAAGATTGTCACAGGCTTATTTACAATCAGAAGATATAACTGTATGAAGACAGTATACCTCAAACTAATCATATAACTTGGTAGAAAAATAAGCTTTTTTTAGATATAATATCCAAATTCTCTATAGTCTCCTTGGGTACTTCAAGCTTTGAAGATCCGCCATGAGCATTTTTCAAAAAACCTCTGATGATGGTAGATACCATTTTTTGCATTACTTTATTAATCCATTTTTTGATACGCAATATTTTCAATTTATATGCTAATCTTCATAAGGTACCACATGAGTCAGCTTTCTCTAAGTCTCCTGGATTTTATAGCATATCCCATTTGTAATTTGATAATTGGCTGTAGACGTTGCTGCTGAGACTGGGTGGTCATCCATCCAATGTCAGGTACATCTTGGTAATCATCTGCCCAACCTCAGGTACATCTTTAAGGTATTGGTTAGTGAGGACGCTCATGAAGAATTTGACTGAGTAATTATTGTAATTTTTGATTGGTAAGAATGGAACTGAATTAAGAATTGGCCTTTTGGTTGATAAATTTGATAGGGATTAGTCTCCCAAAAGTCAGGATTGTAAGGCGAATTAATTTATAAATGCTTAGATTTAGTTAAGAAATGCTAATGGTATTTGATGGTAATTCAATAAAGATTTTTTTGCCTATAGACACAAACAGCAGAAAAAGGTGGTCAGGGGTAACAGAAAGGTATATTTGGCACTTGCAGTATCATTCGGTGGTCAATTTCATATAATTGGTAAATTTAAATTCAACATTTACCCACTTGACCAAACATAGGGGATTGGCAAATTGCCTACAGAAAGCACTAAGGTTATTGGTGGGTGGCATATTGCCGCCCTGATGGAATTGTTAAAATAATTTTAGTATGTATTCAATTGATAATGTGCCCTTTAGTGGGGTCTTTGAGCGTATACATATTTGTTGAAGTCTTCTCCATGATCTCAAATGGCCCCTTCTAGATGTGTTAAACTTACTTGTCCTACCAAAACCCATAGTTAGTATAGTAGAGCACTAGCCCTCCTACACTAAAACAGGACAAAGGATGGCGTCACTAGTTGTTGTGCTCTCTAAATATCATCCTCTGGGCCAGAACATTAGAGTGTGCCTTGGCTTAGAGCTATATTAATGTTCAGGTGAGATTTTTAAGTATCAACTGGGGGTCATTCCCTCTACATGAATGCAGGAGTATAGGATTAGAAGTAGTGTAGGTTTTTGCTAGTAAAAAAGTTGAATCGGTGATTTTCCCATTGACAAGTGAAACATGATATTGTATGAAAATGTGGTGGAAGGTAGAAAGATGTTTCAACTGGATGGTCACCTGAAGCCAATTTCTGTAGAATGCCAACTAGAGTTCCACTAAACTTGCTCTACCATATCAATGATCCTAGGATGATAGGGCTTCTACAGGACCCTGAAAACCACCATCAAATCTTTAAGCTTGGTGATTGCCTGGGAATCAAAACTAGTGCAGTTGCCCACCAGAAGGAATTGTGGGCACACATATTTATTATGATATTCTCTGAAAAAAATTTGGCAGTTGTTGTGGCCCCATGTCTCTGATCAGTTTGGCTTTGCCCCATTTCATGAGGTGGTTGATTGCTATCACATTACTAAATTGGCCTTCGCTGGCAGTTAGTGGCCTAACTATGTTGATTGGCATGGCGTGGAAAGCAAAGTCCAGCTTAACCAGTTGTTATGAATTGATCTTATAATATGGCGCTTCCACTTGGCACTTCCTGAAACATCTGATGTCCTTGTGGATATTGAAGTGCATAGATACCCTGTATTAGTGCCATTCAAGTTGTTCATACGTCTTTTTAGTTATCTATGGTCCGTGGCTTTGTGAGCTTTATAAATCATAACTTTAAGCGCAGTTGGTTGTGATATAATGAATTTTCAGTCTTCTATTAGTATTGAAAAGTTTTCTGCCATTAATGGCAGTGTTCTTCATCATTCAGTCCAGTGCACATTGTACTTCTTCTGTTTTGTTATTGTATTTTCTGCTTAACATTTTTAGTGTAAAGATTATCTGCCATGTCAGTAGTTAACGTGATGGTAGGGAGCTAAGACAATCTGTTAGCATTTTAATGTTTCACGCCAGGCTGGTTTATGAATATTAAATTCATATGCCTGAAACTTCAAAGACCAGCGAAACAGTCATCCTTTCAGTTTCTGAAAGTGTGTAGCCATCTAAGTAAGAAGTGAGCTAAATACCACCTTGAAGTGAATTTTGTAAATGCAAACCCTAAACTGCTTGCATGCATAAATTATTACTAAACATTCTTTCACAGTAACAGTGTAATTCCGCTTATGCGTGTATAAAATCAAGCTGTAGTAGGCTATGTGATGTTCTTCTCCATCATTTCCAAGATGAGACAGCACAGTACCTACAGTATTGAGAGACGCTTCTATATAGATTACAAATAGTTTACCAAAATTTGGACAGATGTGTATTGGTGCTAAGGCAAGGCAAGTGCAAAGTGGGTGAAATCCAGCTGACAGCTTGTTGTCCACTCAATTTGGGTTCCATTATCAACTAAGTATATTGGTGGTTCTCTATTTTACTAAAGATTATATGAACTGCTGGCGATAGCTGACCATCTCTAAGTTTACTGGGATGTCCTGCTTGCTGGCCAGAATCTTCTTTTTCTCAATGGTCTCCACTCTGGCCAGCTGAGGACGTAGGCCTTTCTTGTTGATGACAAGGCCCAAGTACTCTTGTTATTGAAAAAAGTTACTAATCTTTGGCTCAACTTTCAGGTTGGCAGCAGTGAGCCAGTGGAAGACTTCCTCCAGATGTAATAAGTATTTGCTTACCATTCTTGAAAAAATGTTTATGTTTTCCAAGTAAACCAAGACGTAAAAAAAATCTCATAATCTCACATTATGCTAGCCATGGCCCAATGAAAGTGTCAGGGGCATTACATAACCACTCAGCCATTTGCATGGGTTGTAATAGCCCTTGGCCCATTATATAAGCGCAGTTTCTTGTTCTTCCCAAGGCAGCTTTATTTGCCATTAGCCAAAAATCATATACAAAGCAGAGAAGTACTTTGCTCCTCCAAGTTAACTTAGTGCAACATCAATTTTTGGGAGAGGTAAGAATCCTTAAAAATCATGTTGTTTAGTTTCTGTTAGTCAATTATTTCTCAGTTAGACCCGTCCTTTTTTTAAAAAAGAACAGGTGATGCTCATGTACTCTTGAACGGGACCAGCATTCCCTTTTAAATCGGTTGAATAAATTTTTAATGATGACTTTGTCCACCATCTTGGGCTAACACATAAATGGAGGTGTATTGACAGATGGTTTCTGGTGTCAATATGATGTAGCACGTCCTTGGCAAAACCTAAGTTGAAGTCATCCATTGTAAAATCCTTCTGTATTTGTTGAATAAAGCCATCAACCTGATTTTTTTTCATCATTTTGTCAGGATGACCAGGGATTTATGAAGTATAACTGGGTGGACGGCTTTGTGAATAATTCCTCCAACCTGAACTCTTCTCGCCCAAACTCAAGTATGACTTGCACTCATTCCATTGTCAGATGTGGAGGCAAGCAAAGATTTGGTGCTGTTTCACCATAATTAGGTATGGGTAAAGGTTAGCTAGTAGTATTCTAATCTCCCTATAATCTAGAAAATGAGCCCAGGCACTACAAGCGCTTATCTGTGTGAGCACTGAATGGTGTGGACACTTTGCCATTTAGGACTGGCAGTATTTTATGCTTAAAACTGTGTTCATTATAACCTGGTGATTGGCTGAATGGTCAGGCAGCGACCAGACCTCAGTTAAGCCTTCCAATTTGATATATGAAGCTGTAAATAGTGAGTTTGGATGTGCCCCTTTTAATAGTTACTGGGTATGCTATTACCCTTAAAGACTAACTTTAGAATAGCAGAGCTTGTTTTAAGTATGCTGGTAGCCATCCTATAATACATTGGAAGTTTCAGTCCAAGGATAAAAAATTGTTCTTCTCAAAATTGGTTTTTGAATCCATAAATCCTCATGAGGAAGTTCCAATAAGAATGTCATAATGGGTGTTTGGTAGGACAATTTCAGGAGCCAATACAACAATAGAACTGAACCTTATCAGTAGCATGCTGTAGGCCCTAATGAATTAGTTGTGTTGAGTCCCAAGGTTATATATTTTTTATAATGGTCAATATCTGGCGATAGTCCAAATTCCAGGACTATCTTAGTTGATACAATATTAATAAGGCCAATATCTAATATAGACCTAAAATAGACCTTGACTAAACAAATATTAACGTATGTACACTCAGAATAGTAAGAATAATTGGTGTTTATTAGGTGTATGACAAGATTGCTGAACAGGACCAGATGAAATTGTCATTCATCAAAGAATAGAGGGCTAGACCTCTTTAATTATCTGATAGAGGTAGCCACGTAATTCCTTTTAATTTTGGCATATCACAAGAAGCAACCAGTAATTTGTACTGACCAGGATGCTGTACATAGGGTTTTAATACCACTTCTGCTGCCTGGGCAATATTGTTATCTTGGTGTAAGCGAGTGGTTACTGCTATCATGTCATCAGTAATAATGAGTCAAAGAATTGGGGGATGTGTGGCTTCATAGATATATCTAGGGATATGCTGGGTTCTGGTGGAAGTAAGCTATCCCATTTTTACTCTTCCCACTCTTATCCCTAATCTTTGGTATTCACTACTCCCATGTGACGCACCTTGGGTTTGGGCCCTCAATGCTGCACTGGCTAACATAATTCCCTTTCACGCTGCATTGGTGACATGTCATGTGTCAGATGTCAGGTAATCTGGGTATGATGGTAGTTGTGCGGTTCTCTTTGGTGTTCTGCTAAGATCTTGCTTCTTTTTTAGTTATTGTAATATTACTTATTGGGTGTGCAAAAATTTACAGCGCAGCATCAGAGATAGTTTACCATTTACAACACGCTATAGCTTTCATTTAACAAAAGAAGAAAAACTGGTAAAGCTCTTTGTAAGGTTCATAAGTTTAGCATAAAGTGATCTATGAATCATATTATTAAGACTTTTGCGCCGTATATTACCTGAGCCTTAGGGTAAAAGCAACTATTAAAAGTCTAGGATTTATTCACTCTTCTTGAAGAGAGTTTTGAAAAAAGCAGTGTTCTTGGTTGTTGTGATCTCTGATCCCCTAATTCATTTATTATAAAGTTCTTTGCACTATGGTAAGACAGCCCAGTTTCACTAATATTGAGCATCACCAGTTTTTTTCTCTCTGTGTCTGATATGTTCATTAATGTCACCAGTTATATTTAACACTTGCGTTGTCCAAGTTAATATCAAATAGCAACAAGAAGGTTGTATGTTCCCCTTCTTGTCAAACTTCAACAAGTAAATGGGGTCAACCCTATAACCTCTGGCATCCTCAGTTGCATGGCCAAGGTAATAGGTTTTGGCTAGGAAGTCAGTCTTTCTGTTTCTTTAGCCAAAATATAGGTGATTCAAGGAAGATAGTCTTGTGATGGGCGTGAGGAAAGCTGGTGTTTCATTGAGGTTTTCTGGGATAGCTAAAGTAGCACTAATAAGGGTTTTTAGAATTTCAGTTTGAGTTGATCTTTTAGGGGTGGTATCAAAATCAGAACCGCCAGAATATGTTGCTCCACTAGTGCCTCATCGCCTTCAGATTCTGAGTACATTGGAATAGTCTTGTGTGCATGGGGAAAATTTCCTTCAATTTCTGGTGGGAGGGCCCTTCCAGAATCTACATGAATCACCTCTGATTTTAATGAAGAACTGGTCTAGTTTGTTGGAAAAATATTGGCACTTATGCAACCCAGGGATTGCTTGACTTCTAAAAGTTTTAATTCTATGGATGCAGGATAGGCTTTCAGGGCAATATTTTCTTCAGTTAGGTATGCGATTCTCAGGCCTTGGGCCCATGCTAGATCATTCAAAAGCTGAATTCTCCATATAGATAGTTGGAATTTTAGTTGTGTCTAATCAAAGTTTATTTAAGTCTTAAAGCCTATCCTGACTGTCTTTATTTCTCCGCTTGAGGTCTTGAATTTTGATGTGGTTATTAATAACTGAACCTGAGAGGTGACTGAGCTGCCAGTATAACTCTTTTACAAACTGACTGATGGTGCGATCTGTCTTTGTGTATGACTCTTGATCATTGGCCTCCAAAAAGTATGCCACATCACTTCTGTTCTTGATATACTTCAACCTGGTCACAGTGACGAGTCACGTTGGCCATCCATTAGGCTGACACCCCAAGCTAGTCCAATATCTCATCAATGATTCAAGCCAAGTTGCCATTCAGTTAGTCAGAAAGTTTGCCTACTCAGCAATTGGCTTTTTCTACCTGAAGTTGATATTAAACTAACTGTGTGAACCTCTTAAAAAATGCTGTACAATTAATCCACTTTAACTGTTTGTCCCAGCGCTGAGCCTCCACAAGTTTGACCAGACTTCTGATTTTAATGTTCTTCTGGGCAAAAATCTGCATGGTCTGGAAGATTGAAGGATCTATATTTATATAATTATTTTGAGTATTTGCGCCTTAAAGCAATCTTCTTGATTATGGCGGAAATCATTTTATGAAATAAACAATAGTTTTTTACAGATAGTCCTGGTTTTTATAGCTTCTGAACATCACCAAGTGGGCTTCATTGGTAGCTTCAGTGGAGAGACATTACCCTCAGAGGAGCCATTCCATGACCTCCCATAACTTGTTTGAGGGTAAATTAGCCATCTAACCCAGTGATTGAGGGGCTAACAGTCCTATAAGGATGAGATCCATAATGAGAGCATCATTCTCCTCATTTTTCAAACAGCTGAGATGGAAGTGGTTTTGGTTGAGCTCCTACAATTCCATGGGTTGAGGGGGATACTTATTCCCAAAGCTGACAGAAAAGAAGTTAGTATTGACTCATATCGGTTAATACTTGGGTTTCTTTTATAATTTTGTTTAAAGCACCCTTTAGTGAGCACCACAATGTTGCAATCAAGATTAAGACTGGGTAAATTTGTCACAGTCTTATTTACATCTAAAAGTTATATCTGTATGAAAACAGTATACCTCAAAATAAACATAAAGCTTGGTGGTAAAATAAGCCTTCTTAAATATATAATCTCTAAATATGCTGTAGTCTCATTGTGTACTTCTAGCATTGAACATACATCATGAGCATAAGACAAAATTCCTCTGATGATGGTTGATACCAGAATTTACGTTACTTCATTAATACATTTCTGATACATGAACTTTTTTAAACTATATGCTGATCCTCAAATGGAAGGCCTCAAGTCAGCTTTCTCTTCAGCTCTTGAATCTTAAAGCTTTTCCATTTATGGTCTGCTAATAGGCTGTGGACGTGCTGCTGAGACTGGATTTCCATCCTTCCAACGTCAGGTACACCTTAGTGGTCATCAGTCACGTCAGGTACATCTTTAAGGTATTGGTTAGTGAGGATGCCAAAGAAGGCTTTACAGAGTAATTCTAGTAACTTTTGACTGGTAAGAATGGAACTGGTTTAGATATTGGGCGTTTGGTTGATGAATTGATAGGAATTTGTCTGCCAAAAGTCAATATTGTATGGTGGATCAAGCTATAAATGCTTAGAGTTCAGATTTGGAAATGCAATCAGATTATCTGATGGTAGATCAATGGGCTTCAATATGCCAAGGGACACAAACGTGGAGCAAGGTGATCATGGGTAAAAAAAGGTCTTAAGGACATCAGGGGTATTATTTCTGTGGTCAATTTCATATGGGTTGTCAAATCCAATATCTAATGGTGGACTAAAGCAATGACGTGATGCTGCTCCATTATGAGGGAAAATTAATAATTTTACATTGAATAAAACTTAAATGGGAAATTGGGGTGTCCTGGGCAGGCTATAAACAATGTGGAGCAGGAAGAGATAGAAAAACATTGGGGTGGAAAGTCAATAGAGGGAAAGAATGGCGTGGAAAAAATTAGATCATAAAAAGTTAGTCAGAAGCCTCATAACTGGGCAAAAGACCCAGACTAACTGGTAACATCTCTTGAAGGATTTTAAGATAGAGAATGCATATGTGAAGTTGGGACCACCTAGTGCTAAAAAAGAATGCATATGTGAAAATTGGAAACTTTTGCCACTCAACTCCTCCCTTGAAATGAGAACCAACCTGTAAACTTGAGACGTTGCTCTTTTAGGAATATAACTCCTTTCAGCTCCAAAGGTTTTTTTGTACAGGTATTTTAAATGTGCAATTAAAAATCGTTTATATATAACCTCATAAATAAGTGGGTTATTAAACTAGTATGGAGACTAGTACCCAGTTGAGTAGTTCATGACCAATTACTCCTCCTGCTCTGGATTCTTCTCTGAACAGGTTAACAATATTTCAACCCACTGGTAAAGGTAATTAACGCTTCAGATAACAAGGGAATTCCTTTCCCTTCAGCTCCTCCTCATATTGACAACTTTTAGACAATAACAATAGAACTTAACCTATTAATAGCAGGTTCAGAGGTTCTAAAGGAACTATTACTCCTAAGTTTTGACTCTTAATCCTGACTTAGAGGTCTCTACTTGGACTTATCTGTCAGTTATAGTTCAGTAGCCTTCTTAGTGAAATTCTATCCCTTCCTCCTGTAGAACTTGACCTAAGACTAGATTCAAAGGTTCTTCCCTTGACGCAGGAACCTATGAGCATATCAGATAATAAAAATTAAGAGGAATAATACCTTGAAATGAATATATTCTGAAAACGCCTTCTTTATTAAAAAATTTTAAGGAAATATATAGGGGATTAAGTGTCTAGCTCTTCTAAGGCGCCTTACTAGGAAACGACAGCCATTTCCAATGAATTACCCTCCAGGGTAGCACAAAATGATGATCTTTCTCATTGAGTTGGTGATTCTCTCCTTTATTTAAATACACTCTTCTCTGGATTAAGACAAAGAACGAAATTTAACGCCTTTGTTCAAACTACTAGTAATTCAACCTTATCATGTTAGCAAACTGATTAGGTAACAGGACACTTGCTCATAAACATCAAGTCACAATATCCAAAAGGCTAAATTGCCAGTTGCTATCAAGGCGGCATCACTCACCTAATAACTAATAAATTCCATAGTCAATTTGGTGATAAAACGTGATCAAATCCTCAAGCCAATCTAACTATCAGTACAGTAATTGACGACTTATTGCTTTTTTGTATCAGGGGCGATCCCCAATGAAACATTATTGATCCAGCAGATCAAACCCCAGTAGATTGATAAATATTCATTTGTGATAATTTTCCAAACAATAGTCATTGTATATGAATGATAACTCCTATATTCACTAGAGGGCCTCGACCCCTATTGGATAAGCAGACTTATAATCATGGTTGAGTGGGATAAGTTAGTCATATCCAAAATCTCAACAGTATATCTAGAGAAAACTCAACCGCAGGACATGCTAGCGCACTTCCATAAATCATAGAGGAACAACCAGAGGCCACTGAGGGCCTTGTTATGGAACAGGAAATGTACAATCCCACAAACTGAACTGGTGCAAGGCAAATAACAGCTTGCACAAAATGAACAAAAAAATTCACAAAGAGACAAGCAAGCAAGATAAAAAACAAACAAATTAACACTTGGGACAGGGTCTTGGTGGACTGGATGGTTGATATAGGGAGTTTCACAATGCTTTGCAGCAACAATTTGAAATTTTACTGGTATACTATGTAAAAACCAGGGGAGTCCAAGCTAGCTTTGATTAACACCTAGAAGTTCCAATGGTACCAACTGAGGCACCAAGCAACTAGTAGGTTTAGGCTTTTTAGGCCTCTATCTGACAAAGGGGCAACCAGTTTTGCAGTTGTATGTAGGTTACAATGCGTTTCATAATTCACAAAATCTGCTAAAACATTAATTAATGGATAAATTGGGGAAAATACTTACAAAAACTACATGGAAGGTGAGAAAATAAAATCTAGGACAGTAACCACACTAATATGATCACTGGGGTTATATGGAAAATATGTATTGGCAGTTGGCTGAAGTGCTTAAGGACCATATAGCTCTATAGTATCTCCTTAGTTGCAGGATGTTCTTGAGTTTGTGCATATGAAAAGGTTGGAGTAAAAAAATGTTGCAGGGAGTAAGGGTGTATTGGAATTTTGTGAGAAATTTCGATATTCAGGCGCTATGAAGGCTGCAAAATTATTAGTTTCATGGCTCTAGGGAGAGAATGAGATAAGGCAACAAAATTATTAGTTTTGTTGCAAAAGTGGATTCCAATTGGAATAATGAATTTTGACCTTAGTTTAACAAAAAGGAAACTATGTGATACAAAATATGTGGTAGTTTATTAGAATTTAGAGAAATTTATATGAGAGAATTTAGTAGATTTTTTATAAGCATCTTCATGCTTCAAATGAGGTAAGATCTTATAATTTAGAGGACTGATATTGATGATTATCTGATTTTGATATGATTTTTGTTAGACGAAATTAACCTTCACCTCGTGAGATCACCCTTTTGGAATGCTTAATCTCCTCAGAAGGATTAGCCCTTTCAGGAGGATGAGTCTGATAAACTATGAAGAGTTTATTGTTGGTCTACAAGAGAATTGGATATATACAACGAATTTTTTAGAATCTTAATAGACCAAAATGCCAAACCTTGATCTTAATTAGAATAGGTCATTGCAGTTGAACTTCCAACAATGCCCCCTCAAGATCTTTCTTAGGGGGCATGTAATTACAAAGAAGTCTACTATTAATTCTATTAATAACAGTTCCAGTGTTAACAGTTAAAATGAAGTATTCAATACTCTGATGATAAGTAATACAATAAGGTCCAGACCATAAGGTATCAAGTTTGTAAATTCATCCTCCAGGTCTATGATGATAAAAGTGTACAATATCTCCTATTTGATATACAGGTAAAGTAGGTTGGGTAGCACTGGTCTTAAGTCCTTATTTTACTGTTGTAGTAGCAAGAGAACTTGAATCTAAGGCTTGAACTCTGATAATCTCATCAGCTAACCTTCTCATAGCTAATTCATCAGTTTGAGGGGTAGCAGTATCAAGTATAGGTTGTTCAGGGAAGGTAAAATAGGATCCTGATCATACAAAGCCTTGAAAGAAGACATTTCAATTACACAATGATATCTAACCCTGTAAGCTAACATTGCACTAGGTAAGTATAGATTCCATCTACTGGGATCATTTGAAGCCATCTTTTTTAGAATAGATACCAGGGTACTATTAGCTCGTTCAACGGCACCATTAGTAGAAGGATTATAAGGAGCTGTGAATGACTGGTAGGTCCATCATTTTAGTAAGCTCAGATGCTATTTGTGAAACGAAATTGGATTCAAATCAGATAATAGTACTTTCAAGCTACCATGTTGGGTGAAAATTTGCTTATAAAGGAAGTATGCAGTAGACTTAGAAGCGACAATAAAAACAGAGATAGCTTCAATCCAATTTGGTAAAATGGTTAATAGCTAGAATGATATAGCGATGTTCATAAGTAGCTGTAGGAAGAGGACCCACTACATCAATACTCATGATAGAAAAAGGTTATGAAGGTCCCACAATTTAATGTTGATAAGTCAGATCTCCACTACATTATTTTTTGGCAAGTGAGAAAAGCTTTCAACACATCATGCACAATTTCCGGCATATTATCTCAATAAATTTGATTTTTTAACTACTGTAAAGACTTCGACAAAAGCTCCATGCCCCACAGTTTGATGAGCCTCCATAATGGTACCAGTCCTAGTGGGAGGCTGAATAAAAGGTAGACATTTATATCCCAACTTCTTTTAGAGAGAACCTTCTCTAATTTGAGTGTCCTCAGTTAAAGACTGTAGATTTGAAACAACGTCCTTAGATTTGCAATAACATAGCTTGGGTCTGCCAATTAGGCCATAGATATGATCCTCTTCAGCATTGAATAGAGCCAATATAGGTAATTGAGAAAATCCATCAGCATTTTGGTGTATAGCTCCAGCGCTATTCTGAATTAAAAATCATAATTCTGAAGCTTTAGAGCCCATCAAGCTAAGCGTCCATCTGGAGCTTCATATGTTGTAACCATTTTAGAGATGCGTGATCTGTGTTGATAGTAAAATGTTTGCTATAGAGGTAAGGGCGAAAATGCTTGATGGCTGATAGGACTGCAAGACAATCTCTCAGTAACGCTATAATTGCGTTCTGCTTTAGAAAGGATTTTAATATAAAAAGTGATAGGGTGATCTATTAGATTAAAGTCATGCTGAGCCAGAAAAGCCTAATAGCTACATCACTGGCATCAATAAATAAGAGAAAAGGCTTCAAAAAAACAGGATGAGTTAAAATTGGGGCACTAATTAGAGATTTTCATAAAGGATCAAAAGCTTGCTGTTGCGATTCTTCCCATAAGAAAGGAACCTCCTTATGTAGTAAATATACTAAGTGTAATGATCAAGTTTGTCTTGATCGTTGCATTTTGACTTAATTCAGCTTTTCCATATATGAGTCAAATCGCTTTAAATACTTTTGGCTCAGTCATTTTGGGCGCTGGGTTGTGACTCACCTAAGTTGTAGATTAGGCTTGTGTGAGCATAAATCAATGGACTGGGCGAGGCCCCCAAAGGGCTTCCTTTATAAGGCGCGCCTGCCTACTCCAAAGTTCACTTCATAATATTACCCCTAGCATTCTCTACCTTGGGAGCATTGGCAGTGGATCTCCAGTCAAGCTCTGGTCGGCAGGGTCCTTTTTATGTCCTGAATAAAAATAAAGGTTGTTTCAGGGTTAGCTACCTAACTTACCTGTTGGTCTTTTTGGGTTCAGAGCCAAGGAGTTTTTGAGTTGTTGGGTCAGACCCACCCAGAAGACTTTGCATAACCACCAGTAGTAGGCAATGTTTGGTGCTGTTGGTGCCCCAACCTCTCCCTACTCGGTTAAGATGCTTTGGTTGCTCGCTGGTGGCATTAAAAGATCATTTTAATATAGGCAGTTAGAACAGGGGTTTTTCCATCTGTTACACTAAGGGTTTACCAATTTCAGCAAAATGGGGATGAATTTTCAGTAATAACCAACCTTCCCTAAAAACACTTGAATAATGTGCAAGCTCTTAGAAACAAGCATGTCCATAATGGCTTAAATATTTTTAGACAAGGGAAAAATTCCATTGCAATTAACCTTATGACCTAAAATTCCATCTTGGTTTTAAAAAACAAACTTGGATGGTTTAATATAAGCTTAGTGCATCCGCCCAAATAATTTTTTAAATGAGCTAAATGATCGTTAAAAGTATGAGAAAAACAGTAACATCATCTATATAAACTAAAATGCAGAAAAGTTATTTAACCAAATAAGCCATACATGGCCCTTTGAAAGGTGGCAGGGGCATTACAAAGCCCCTGTGGCATACAAGTAGGTTCAAATAAACTTTCACTAGAAATTAAGGCGCATTTTTGACGATATTCAGGAGCCAGTTTAATTTTTCAGTAACCACTAGCAAGTTCCATGGCCAAAAAGAACTGTAATCCAGACAGTAATCTTAACAAGTCAATGATGCAAGGTAATGGATATGAATCTTTCTGGGTAACAGCATTAAAACGATGATAATTAATAACCACTCTATGACCTTCATCCTTTTTACAGATAGGCAGTAGAGGGGATGCTCATGGACTTTGGGAAGGCGTTAATAGCCCAGCTTCAAGGAGTTGTTTTAATTCCACTGAAACTTTTTGCCTCAACTTTAGACTTTTGATAAGTCTGGGATTGAATAGAGGGAGTATCCCCCATTTTACCTGATGTTGTACATTTTTCATTAATCTAAAATCTCCAAAGCCATTGACAAATATATCCGCATACTCTTCAATTAGAGCCTCACTGCTTGTTGTTGTTCTGGAGTAAGCGAATCTCCATGTTCCACTTTGACTCTGGAAATGATAGGTGGTCATCCAATCCAAAATCACATAATTCCCCACATCCAGAGAGATAATATTTCATTTACAAGAGTAGGCCATACATAAGCGATAGGATTATTCCAATTCAATTGAATAGGATAAGAGATAAGATTAGCTAATAAAACTAGAACAGTTCCAAATAACGGGATCAAGGATACCAGAACAGGTTAAGGGCTCCAGATGGAAGGGGTTAAGGTTACCTGAGATCTCTAATAAATGATCAGTTGGCACTAATACTTGCAATCCAGTATCAATTACAACTTGAGCTTTAGGAGAAATTGTAATTGAGTTGATAGAATAAAAGGCATTTCTTCAGTAGCACAGACTGATGGAGGCGGAAGAATAGACTTAGGTCCCAATATTTAATATTCAAGACAAGAGATGGAGTAAGGGTATTCCAATAGAAAAACACGTCATTTTAACTTTGCTTTTATCATTTGGGACATTTTGTAGAATTAAAGGTACTTGGTATCCAATTAAAGAAAGACAATTGTGCTTATGGCTAATTATAGCATCAAAATCAGCAAGAAATTTGATTCTCAAAATCAAGTTATAACATTTATTGTCCAACACTACTGCAGGGGCCAAAATAACCAATTTTCTGAAGTGCATTGGAAGAGAAGAATAAGCTCCTATGGATTTATTATATGAGGGACCAGCAGTTCCACAGTCTTGATAGTGTTTTAAATATGGCACAACTTTAATTTTTCACTTTAGCTGGGATGAGACCACATTTATGGGAGATCCTATGTCAATGATGGCTAAGTTTTTACTTTGTGTATCATGACCTTCACTCGAGTCACATAAGTACTAAATGTGAGATTGAAAATACCAAAGGACTAATAGGTCAGATTGAATTAGAAGATGAAAAAGAAATATAGAAAGAAATAGTATCTTTGTTCACTAAATCATCAAGAATATCAAGTTCATCTGGAGCAGAGATCACATAACAGCCTTTAGAGGTATTAGAAGTTTGAGATTGAGGCACAGGAGGTATGTCAGCACATGGAGCCTCTTGCCCTATGATGACTCCTCTTTTTTTACTTGTCAGCTTGCTTCTTTCAACATTGTTGTTCCATATGATCAACTAGTCCGCAGTATCCGCAAGTATCCTTCTTAGGCTTAGGTTTAGGTTTAGGAGGCATTGCACGGACATAGGAGCGAGGATTATGAGCAGAAGATGGATGCACTACTCTGTTAGGGATCTCTATTAATGCCTCTTCTATGTCAAGAATGGACTGGATATTACCTTAAGAGATTTCAAATGAAGTAACAGCTGAGTACAAGAAGCAAACGCACTCATCACAGCAAAAAATGGCATCATCTAAAGTAATACAACTATAAGTAGTGAGAGTCTGGGCATCATGATAAAATTTCTTAGAAAATTCCTCAATTGATTCTCTATGCTTGAATTGGATGCTCATTAAATCTTGCTTTTGATTAGACAGGATTTGTTCACTTCTTAATTCCTTGATAAAAGCAGCTTTTACTTGAACTCACGTCTGACAAACCTTAAGGTGAGAGGGACCATGATTTCTTGAGAAAATTGACTTAAATAAGAAGTAATATGCCATGCTTTTTGTTGATCAGTCACTCCATCTATCGCTTGCTCATAAACAAATAAAAAGGAGTGGATACTACTTTCACCTGGCTTATACTTAGCTTTAAAGGTAGGTTTGAAAGAGACAGGCTCATTGCTTAATATGTGAACGCCCAATACCAGGAATGGCTCATCCTCAGAAGGTTCAGACTCAGGGATATGGACTAGAGTAAGAATTTGGTCAACTTGTTGACGAAAATTGTTAAGACCATCTTGTAAATTATGAACCCATTAATTAATGTGATCATTAGTAGAGGATTGATTTAAATTAGAGACTGCAGCGTGCATTTCATCTTGCTTATTCTCAATTACTCCATACTTAGCGGTTAAGTGGTGAATTGTCACGGTTAACATTGCAAAATGAGTTATTTGAGCTGATTAAGTTAGCATCATATAGGCGATGAGCATTATAAACACCATCCTATAAATTAATTTAGTGAATAATCTGTATCAGTTGGGTGGCCTTCCAAAGATAAGAAACATCCATGGGCTATGGCTCATATTTGGCTTTCTAAAGCTTGCACTCTTGGTACTAATTGATTCTGAGCTTCAGAGTCAGGAAACGAAATTGTAGTGCTGGGGGGACCTGGGGGCCCTTGAGGACCGCCACGACCTACAAGCCCAGGGGGACCTGTTGGCCCATAGGTTTATGAGGACAACGCTCACCAGTAGGCCCCAGTGTCACAGAGGGAGAACTAGGTTGCCCCAGAGGTCCAGGAGGAACCATAGGACCGGTTCTACCTTTATAAATATTATCTACAACTCAGACTAGTTGTTGAAGTAGCCCATCTAGTTCAACAAAGCGTTTCTCATATTTGGTTCATAACTGTCCTAGTTGAATAGTAAACTCCTCTTCAAGGGTAGTTATTTGATGATGGATAGGTTCAGCCGCTTCAATAACATGATGAGATACTTCCTGACCTAAATAACTCACAACTCTATTATTAATATTAGCAAGTTGGTTGTTTAATAATTTTCTCTGATTGTCAATTATGGCTTCTCAATTATCATGACTGAAGTTAGAAGTAGTTATATATAAAGAGGATAGCAGAGACTGAAACTGCTAAGCCATAGTCAACTGGCGTTGAATCTCCAGATGATGTAGCCCCAAGATCTGAAGTAAATGATTGATGGCGGGATGCACGTACTGCCTGAGATACTGCTCCATTCTGGCCAACTTGAATTCCGTATGTTGTAATACAGCTCAGGTTTATACACATCATGTTAGATGAAACCTTAGATGCTCATTCTCAATTGGGATGCGATCCTGGATGAATGGCTCCTTTTATTAGTTCTTTGACTGTGTATTGCTACACTGAAAGGCTGAAATTGATAATCTGTTTGGTTAGGGCCCTCAAAGTTGAAATTCATAAATGCTTGAAAATGAAGATTGCTAATATTAGCAGAAGGCATCTCCTGCATGTTAGTATGTACCCTTTATGAGGTGCTCATCAATTCCTCTGAAGAGGGATTTCTTTGCTAGAAGTATTCATTTTTGTATATTTATGTTTTCACCAGGTAGCCTTGAAAGCAAACCTGGCAGGGAGCACCAGTATTGAATTTCATGAAAAATTTAGATATTCAGGTGCTATGAGTGCTATAAAATCGTTAGTTTTGTGGCTCTAGCGAGAGAATGAAATAAGGCAACGAAATTATTAGCTTCAATGCAATAATGGGTTCCAATTGGCATAATAATATTCGATTTTAATTGAACAAAAGTTAACTTCATGAGACAAAATACATTGTTCTTTATTAGTTAAATTTTAGAGATCTTTGTAGGAGAGGATTTAGTGATTTTCATAAGGATCTTCGTGCTTCACGTAAGGTAAGGTCTTTTCTGTTAGAGGACCAATATGGCTGAATATCTGATTTGATACAATTTTTTTTAAATGAAATCAACCTTTGCCTCATGGGATCAACCCTTTTGGAATGCTTAAACTCCTCAAAAGGATTGACCTTTTCAAGAGAATGCGACTGATAACTCCAAAGAGCTGATCTTCAGTATAAAAGGATATCAGATTTACCAAAGATTTTTTTAGAACTTATTAGACCAAAACGCCAAACCTCGATCTTGATTAGAAGTGGTCATTTCAGTTGAATTTCCAACGGGGGGTGTGGGGCTCTTGAACAGATGTGATATCCATGTGAGTCAAACTGAGGGTGTGGAGTAGGCGGGTTCTCCACTTGTAATCCCACAGTACATTGAAATTTTTGGACTGCAGGGTTAAGGTTTCCCTTGA
The DNA here is from genome assembly GCA_022478985.1 of Massospora cicadina. Lineage (NCBI taxonomy): Eukaryota > Fungi > Entomophthoromycota > Entomophthoromycetes > Entomophthorales > Entomophthoraceae > Massospora > Massospora cicadina. The sequence goes on from JAKSZP010002675.1 coordinate 197,358, forward strand.
GGCCTCATAGTTTGACCTCTCTGTATACTGGGGGTTGCTAGCACTTATACCAGTGTCTGTAAGGTGGCTTGTTTTGAGTCTCAGAGCTTGACTCTTAGTGGCAATACGAGCAGAGTGGCGAGGGGATGGGGTTATTCTAAGTAAGGTGGTTAAGATCTGATGAGTTAGCTATTTATACCGCTTTTTCTAAATTGCTAGGATGGGCCCTCAACTGCTCCCTAAGACTCTCCATCTGCACCCCATCTGAGCTGTTTAAGTCCATATCACCACCTACAGCACTAAGAAGGTGGTCTGAGATGCAATTTGAGCGGTTGGTGGGAAGTACACTGGTTTGGGAGGTCTGCCTTGAGTGGGAGCGCTCCAGGTATCCTCCATCAGTGGGGGGCATATGTTGCCTGAATTCATGGATAGCTTCATCTAAATGATATAGAGCAAATCAGTCATGTTTGTGTCATACGGGTTGTTATCCACCAGAAATGGTGAAAAATTGAAGGTTTGAACTTGGTTTGCGTTGGTAAAGGGTTCATTAGAATGGAGGTCCCTAATGGGAGAGGGTCTATGACTCCAAGGGGTATTATTGCATGGTAAATTGTGCATTTTTGACTTCTTTATGGAGGGCAGTTGGTGACAGCTTCTCTACTGGAATCCATTGGGTTGGCTGAGGGATTGCTGCTGCCACGGCATGAGGCCACTTTTAGTTCACATAGAGGTCTGGTTGTTTGTTAACAAGGAAGGTTTTATGTGGTTCAGCTTTTGTAAAGGTGACATAGGGAGTTGCACTGTGAGCAACAGGGTCATGCTTGCTCAAGATTTTGAAGAAACCTCAAGCAGGATCTGATTAGTGCAACACTTGTTATAATTTCTATGTTCCAGGAAACCGTGGGTTTCAGAATTGTATGCTCTGGTGACATGAGCCAGCTGAGTTAGAGCATAGTATGCTGACACGCTGATGTCCACTCATAGGACTAAAACAAATTTCATAAACTCTCAATAAAACAAGCTTCAAAGAAATCATTTTGTTTGTGGTTAGCAGATTTGGAAAGGTCGCCCAAGAGTTCTTCTTGGGTTTACCTCAGTTCTGGTGATGCTTAGGGACCCCGCAAGACCACAAGGTTAATGGTTACAGATTTATCTGCATCCACTGAGATTATAAAATCCCTGTTGATTCTCAGCGTAGAGTCTTGATTCTGCCGATTCAGATTGCACAGGGTATTAGCCACTGGGCAACCAAATCAGATGATATGAAGATCGCCGATTCTTCAAAAAACTAATAAACTTTTCACATGGAGCTATTGCCCCTTATTCCGACTTTTATTGTTTTACTAATATGCAGACCTTTCTGCAACAGCCTAATTTCTGAACAAAACCCCTCAATCCTCTGTGCAACTCTTTATATCATGATTCTCCAAGCAAGGTGCATCCTCAGCTTGGTGTCTTCTATTTTTCCCCCTTTTATTCGAAACTCTCATTTATTGCAATCTCAGAGTAATCCCCCATTCTTGATGATTGGTCAACGTTTCAATCAACTATTATTCATATACTTCTTTTTGTTAGTCTTGAGACTCATCCTAAATCCCTCTCTGATCCGTCATATGGTTAGCGTATTGTCCAGTCATATCAACTTTCTGAAATTACCCCCCCCCTTTGACTGGATGATATGCTCTCACTGTTTGTAGGCTCAAAGGAACTTCGTGTGAATTTGGTTGATGATCTGACCCCCAGTGGGTTCCTTGAGAGTGTAAACATCCATGCCAGTCTTCTCAATTATCTCAAATGGACCAACACAGATGCTAGAAAGCTTTTTTTTCCTCCCAAAACTGTGCTGATCATGGAATAAAACATGGTCCCCTATAGAGTACAACGGAAGTCCGCTTTGTCACTTCTTATCAGCTGCCTGGTCATGAATCTTCTTAGCCAAACTGGTAGAGTAGGCTTCCAATTGCAGCTTGATCAACGTATCCATAAGAGTCTTCAAATATTGCTGGGGGTTCACTCCACCAGTATCCTCTACACACGAATAAAGCAAAGCAGGTAAAGCTGGATGTCAACCATACATCAGTTGGAACGGGCTCTTACCAGTGGACAAATAATAGTTGATATTATATGTGAACACAGCCGTGGGCAGAAGGGCGCTCTATTCTGAGGGTAGATCTTTTACCATATTTATGGAGTATGTTCACTAGGGTTCTGTTAACCCGCTCTACCATTCCGTTTGATTCTATATGATATGTGGTGGTCAAAACCCCACGGATTGCCATCAACTCATTCAACTTCAGCAGAATGTGCAAAGCGAAATTGGTTCTGTTATCTGATAAGATGAATTGTGGGCAGCCATGTCGCTGTACAACACACTCCATGATGAATTTGGCAGTAGTGACTGTGACCAAATCGTTGATGGCCCTGGCTTCCAACCATTGAGTCAGATGATTATGGCGACAATAATATACTTGGATCAATTGGTACTAATTGGTAGAGGTCCCACTACATCAATAGAAACAGTGCGCCAGGCAAACTGGGGTTTAGCAAGCTGGTAGGTTGCTTTCTTGTGGAATGGTTTTTCCACTTGACACTGATGACAAAGACTAATCATTTCCAATATGTCGTAATGCATGCTCTCCCAGTAGTATTGGGGTTGCAACATCTCCAGTGTTTTCCGTAATCCTCTGTGGCCTACAGCCCTATGAGCATCCATAATTATTGCAGGTCTGGCTGAAGGTTTAAGAAAATTCAATGTCATGTCGCCAATCTGCTTATATAGTTCTCCCCCACGTAGGAAAGTATCCACCCTAAGTCCATCTAATAACTTGATCACATGCGGCAGCCCATCCAGGTACTTGTTTACCACCTTCTTCTCATACATTATGTCAGCTAAATCCGCTGTGATAGCAACTTTTGGCAGCTTAGAGAGACAATCCACACTTTTTGGTGTTTTGCTCCTGGCTGGTGTACAATCTCAAAATCATATCTTTGGAGCTTTAGTGCCCAACGTGCGAGTCGCCCTTCCGGTTCATGCAGATTCTGCAACCAATGCAAGGAAGCATGGTCCGTCACTACTTGGAATTGTACCCCATGAGATATACCCAAAACTGTTTATAAGCGTAAATTACCTCTAAACATTCTTGATTGGTAACAGTGTAGTTCCATTTGTGACAGATCAAGCTTTGACTACATAAGGCGACATGATGCTCCACGCCATCATCATCCTTCTGGGATAATACTGCCCCTATAGCGGAGAGAGAAGCATCTGTTTGCACTATGAAATGTTTGTCAAAGTTGGGATATTGCAATATTGGTGCACTTGCTAACGTGGTGCACAATACGTCAAAAGTGTTCTGGCATCATTCTGTCCAATCGAAAAAGTGTTTTACTTCAACAACTCAAAAAGTGGGGCCCCAATACAACTGAAATTGGGATTGAACTGGCGGTAGTACCCATTCATTCCCAGAAAACACTTGAATGTCCCGCTTACTACATGGGCAGGTTATCTTGCTTATTGCTTCCACTTTAGCTGGCTGTGGTTTAAGCCCATTTGAATACATGATGAACTTGAGCTATTCAAATTGTTCTTTAAAGAAATGGCACTTCCAAGGCTTGATTTTGATATTAGTGGCAGCAAGGTGTCAAAACACTTGTTCCAAATGGCCGAGGTGTTCAGTAAACGTCCGTGAGAACGTGTTGATATTATCAAGATAAAATAAAAACCAGGACAACATTAATCACCTAGAATCATATCCATGTCATGCTGGAACGTAGCCAGGGCATTGCACAACCCTTGTGGCATGCAAGTAGGCTGGAATAATCCTTTTGATGTGATGATAGCGCATTTTCCCCATTCTGCTGATGGCAATTTGATCTGCCAATACCCCAAGATCAGATCCATGGCCAAGAAATAGTACGCTTCTCCCAATTGGTCTAATGCATCGTCAATTCACGGAAGAGGGTAGGAATCCTTCTTTGTTACATTATTGAGTTTGTGATAGTCAATAACCACTCGATTTGAGCCATCTTTTTTCTTCACAATGAGCACTGGTGATGTTTATGGACTATTTGACGGCTCAAGCATCCCCTGCACAATAAGTTTATCCACCTCTTTGGAAACAACCTCTTCCACTGCTTTAGAACATCTAATATGTTGCAATCAAATGGGAGGGTGATCCCCGGCACCTATCCAATGTACCACCCCTTGAGCGCACCCCAAATTGTGATCATCATGTGCGAAAATATCTCAATAATTATCAAATACCGCCATAGCCTGTTCTTGTTGTTCTGTCAATAATCCAGTAAGCGCTTCCTGTGGAACCATGGTCAATATGCTGAGTGGAGAGCTTGTTGGCAGTTTGAGATCCTCCCAAGAGCCGAAATTATGAATTGGCGGACTTCTTCTATAGGAGAAAAGTGTAAGTAAGCCACCACTTCGTGCAGCTGAATTGTTATGGTCTCCTTCTGTAAATTTGCTAGCAGCACTTTCACTTCTCCGTTCCCAGGTAGCAGAAACCCTGGAGCCACATGTGGCTCAAGCTGAGAGTGTTGGTAAGGAACCATGATTTCTCCATAAAGCCCTTTGGGACATCAATTTTGAGCTCAGTTCCTACTATGCATTGGTGTCCAGAGGGTATGCTCCAATTTCTCGCTGCTCAAAGCAGAATCCCTTTGTATTCATAAATCTGGTTGGGGAGGACCCTGGTTCATCTCTTCAGTTATCAATAGTGCACAGGAATTACTCCATCTTTGTATGATAGATTGGTTTGACTAGAGCGGAATGAGTCTGTTGGGATTCCACACGATGTAAAATAAACATGAATCTGTTGTCCAAAAATATTGAGTGTTTCCTCCGCCATGTTTATCACAACACCAAATTTTTTCATAAATGCTGAACTGATTAGCATGTCATAGTTGTTGTTTGGCAGAATCACTGCTGGGGCAGAAGTCCTGACTGACCCAAATCGTAAGGGAAACGCACTATATGCACCTTCAGATACAGTGCTATGCATCCCCACGGTTCCATATACTACTCAATGGTCCACATCTGGTTTGAGCAGAAGCTTAGCCACCAACTAGGTAGAGACTATGTTCACAGGGGTCCAGTATCAATGATAGCGCGGATTTTTGTACTTTGGATGAAAATGTCACAATAAGTACATTCTGAGTAAGAGGAACCATCAGTGTTTATTGTGTGTATGTATAAGAGCTTAATGTTATTTAAGAAAGAGGAGATGCTCTTGCTGACCTGAAGATACTTATTGATGATTTTTCCTACCGGAATGGCGGTGTGGACTCCTACCAAAGAAGTAGCAGCCATCAGAGGATCCCTTGATACTTGTGCTGGTCTGCTCCAAGATCTGCCACGCATATGGCTTTGACACTTCCTGGCAAAACACAGAGCTTGAGGGTAAATTTATACATTTGGAACTGGAAGCAGGGATACCTGATGGAAGCTGTTAATATAGTAATTCATCCAATTGAGTTCCAGATCCTTCCCAATTAAGAGCTGGGGATTCGTTAGGGACAAGTGGATTAAACATAGTGGAGGTAGAGCGTCCTGTCTCTACTCCAATCGAGCTTTTCCCTGTGGGGTTTCCTCAGTTAGTAATGCATACACTTGTGTTTCATGGATTAGAAGAGGGAAAACTTGACGCTGTTCAGCCTGACTATCTGCTTCCAATTGTGTAACCCGGCGGACTAGCTGCAGGTACTTGAGGGACATTGACCAAGGGTTAAGCTCGTTATCAGTCATTAGCTGGCTACTCCATTCAATATGAAGTTGGTTTACTTTGGCTGATATAAAGCTGACTTGATTCACAACTTGCTGTTCCACCAGTGTTATTTTTTCTTTAAGCTGGGCCACCACGTCTTTGAGTGCCTCTGCCCATTAAGTTAAATCCATCATAAAACGCTAAGTATTATGTCCCAACGTCATGACATCCCAAATACATTATGTTGATAGGCCATGTCAATCCAACAGCTCGTCAATTACCCAAGACAACTCATGATGCAACTGGGTTACCAACATGTCTAAACAATGGCGGATGTTCTCAACACGGTGGTGCATTTGCCTGAGCGCCCCTTGTACCTCCAAAAAGAATGATCGAGGCAGTTGAGCAAGAGGTGAATATCATTTTGCTGTGCTTGAGCGAAACACATCACATCTCCAATTTCTATATTATGGTGAGCCAATACTCGTAGTAGTTGTCAAATAGATGGTTGCACATATGCAACTAGATATTCCTCAATTCTGCGAGTACCAAGGTGGCGAGTCAACCCTGTAGTTGTTGTGTTCAGATAATACATGTACATGGCGTAGCAATCTTCTTGATCGCGTTGGTTATAAAATAGACTTAAGGCATACTCCCCCACCTCATCTTCATATAATCAATATCCACATAACAACCACTCCATAATATTCCGCAGCTGTTGATGGGTCACATATGTGGAGCGCCCTAATTGGTCAACCATCAGCTCAGGGCAGTTTTCTAGTTGCAGATTGATTACAACTTCATCATTACCCAGTTCAGTCACAGTGAATAGTATTGGATCATTATTAGATGCCTCCTGTATTTCTTCTGCATGATGCATGCAGAATCCAATAGAATGGTGACATAATGAATGAGGGCTCATCATCGTATTCACAGCATCAAATAACTACAGCTGACCAATGGCCCCCTGTAGTGAGCACCACTAATAGTTCTTGGCGTAGAGTCTTAATTCCGCCAAGTCAGTTTGCACAGGGTATTAGCCACTGGGCAACCAAATCAGACGATGTGAAGATCGCTGATTCTTCAATAAAACTAATAAACTTTTCACATGGAGCTATCGCCCCTTATTCCGACCTTTATTGTTTTACTGATATGCAAACCTTTCTGAAACAACCTAATTTCCAAACGAGACCCCTTCAATCCTGTGCAACTCTTTATATTGTGATTCCCCAAGCCTGATGCATCCTCAGCTTGGTGTCTTCTATTTGTTTTCTCCTTTTATTCAAAACTCTCATTTATCACAATCTTGGAATAATCCCTAATTCTCACTGATTAGTCGACATTTCAATTGACTATTATTCATATACTTTTTTTCATTAGTCTCAAGACTCATCATGATTCCCCCTCTGATCCATCATATGGTTAGCATATTGTCCAGTCATATTAACTTCCCAAAAGTCCCCATTGATGTAGTGGCCTTCCACCACTTCTTGGATGGTATTTTTACAGAAAAAGCCTTTAATATTTCCCCAAAGTAGCTAAAATAATCTTGGGAGTAGAGCCTGTAGGTTTCTTTGCCTTAATATATGAGAACCACCTGTGCCAGAGTGAAGCAAGGGAGGGCTCTTTAGGCTCTTTTATTGGCCCACCTCTTCTTGATCTCCTCCACAAATACAGCTTTGCAAGGGTCAGTAGTGGGTGAAGCAGTTGTTGGTCTCTTCTGACAGGCTTTAATGTCTTCTTTGGACTGCTTAATTTTTTGGTTTGTACTGACACCATGGGTGCCACTTGGGGGGTTCCACAGACATAGTCACAAGTTTCCTTGAGGTCTGCTCATTGTTGGTGTTGACCCCCAGGCACTGTGTAGACTGGCTCCATACTCAGAGGCACCAGATTTATCTTAGATTTTCTCAGCCGTCATTTTTAAGGTTCCCACCATGGGTCCCTAGGTAATGGTGGGTCATATTGTCATATTTCCATTTGGATTGATTGGTCCAAGTGTTTAGGCTCAGGCTTGATATTCATTAATCAACTGGAATAGTGGCCGCGTGAGCAATTGAAATGTCTCCTGGTAGGTCTCATCAATTGATCAATCCTAGCTTGTTTCAGCAAGAAAAAGTTTTTCAGTGTGGTAATTCAGCTATCCTGTCCTGTTTATATGTTCATTTCTGCAATGCTTTGACAGTTAGTATTCAATAAACCCAAATATTGTTAAAACATTTCTTTCTATGAGTGGTTACTGTGCTGACAGTGGTTTAGGCCGCTGGTACTGATTGGGTGTTTGAAACTTTCAATTGTATATTTTCCACCCATTTTTCTTTAGTCAAGGCAGGGTCAAGTAAAGTGGGTGCGTCAGATGTATAGCCTGAGATGAGCACACCGATAATTGTGAAGTTTAATGGCATCTGCCTTGGTGGCTGCCAACTGGGAGAAGGTAATATAGGTGTGCGCACATGTTGGCAACTTGGGGTTGCTATAAGGTTTAGGTTGTGTTCTGTTCTTTTCTACCAAGTTGGTGGGATCCTTGGCGGGGCTTTGATGCCATATTCTATACTGTTCATTACTTTTCTAAGGTGCCAAAGTGCTTAGGGTAATTTGACTTAGAAAAATGACGCTTAGCAGAAAGAAAAGTGTAAGTATTATAACCTTTATTTACTTAATACTACCACCATTGGTAATTCAGCATGGCGAGTCTTAAGTGACTCATTTAACAATTACAAATAAAAAACTTTTAGGTTCATTTTTAATAATTATAGAGTTCTAAACTCCGAGGCCAGAATACTAAAATATTATAGATCAAGTGAAATCATAACATTTAGTTACATAGTTATGTTTGCTTTCTATCAGACCAGGCCATGAGTAGTATTGATAAACCAAGTGTAAAGTTTTTAAGCCTCAGATGCCACAAAATGGATGTTTATGGAATGTTGGTTTGGATCAGAGGGAATCTAAAATTATAATCCTTTCTATAATACCAAAGCTCTATGGCTAGACTCCAGTAGGTAGGTTGGTCAAACTAATTAGTGACAGAAGGTAATCTAAAGACTATGGGAAAATTCATGTAATACAAAGATACTAATAGAGGTGATTAGGGACTCTATTGTATAATATTAAGAAATATGACTTGACAAGGAACATCTAAGTGACCATATTTTTTATAATAAATCAGACCCTATTAAAGGACTCAAATTAAGAATTATTTATAGGTGTTGAGATTCTTATATGACTGGATGATAAGCCCAAAATATCCATGGCAAATTGACAATAATCCACCAATCATGAATTATAGTTATAATTATTTGAGCACCTTGAGATGAGATTATTAGGTCAGAAAGGGTAGTTATTGGATCGCCTCCAAATCAGGCAATAAGGTGATGTTGACATATGACAATAATGAGATGTTGACGTACAACAAATAACAAGTGGATCGCCTCAAACTAAGGCAATCATGGATCTAATAAATGTTAAACTTGGCTGGAACTAATGAGAAAATGGCGGAACAAATAGTCTAAGCAAAAGAGTCAGTATTACCTAAAGTTACTGATATATAAGCAATATGAGATAATCAAAGGAAGAGGAATGTTAGAAGAAAGTGAGCGGAGCAGAAGGAATCTGCTGTTTTATATTAAATAGATAAAATGGTGTGGCTTAAGCAATTGCTTCATATTGTATTCTAATCTTTAAGTTTGTCTCATGGGCTGACAATCTTCATATAATCCATCCATTGCTCAGTGGTCTTGACCCTGCGCAAAAACCTTACAGCGTATCTCAACAATTCACCAAAATTTTAACAGTGGTACTCACTAAAGGGGGCCCATTGATCAATCACAAAAAGTTAAAAAATTTCAGTCTCTGACCATGTAACATCAGATTTGCTTTGACATGGGATCTGCATGACACACTGAACCAGTCAAATATGTGGAACTCAAACTTGCCTTGGACGCTGTGCTCAAACGACAGGAGGAGCTTCTGCAGGAGGGTTATATTGATAAGCTTCCTCCATTTGATTGTGATTAAAATATTCATGGGTTCTTTTAGTGATTTAAGTTTGTGACAGAAGGAGCCTCAGATTGGCATAAAGCAAAATTGTTAATATCCACCTTAGATGTTGGAATTGCTGATAAATTCACCTACTATCTTCCAAAAAGTTCCGTTACATATCAAGAGGTAAAGGATACTGGGCTGCGGTTGTTCAGAAGAACTACAAAGATTTGCAGTAGAAAGCTAAGTTCTTGACCATTGGGTTTCAGCATAATGAGACCCTCATTGCGTTTGCTGATCAATTTATGGCGGAAGATCACGTGTTAATTGAAGCAGGGACTTTATATGAATCTGACGTATGCATTGCAATGACCTTTGCGTTGAAGCCATACTACAAGATTTACAACGTCATGACCCCAATGTTGGATGATGACATACCCTGCTTAAAAATTGTTCACCTTCAGCTCAGTCTATCTATAACCTTACCTCCACCCAGTACAGAGTGGAAACATACTGCCGCCATCATCAAATCTTCTTTTATTTGAGGAAATTCAGCCATTAAGTTCAAATTCCGCCCAGTTACCACCAGCACTTCAACTTTCACCCTGGACCTGCTTATTGTCAATAGCCATCTACCAACCTAGGCATAATTACGCCAATCACCTACAATCAAATTATTGATGAGGTCCATCTTACAATAATCAAGGATGTAGGCCCTACAGGGTTAATTGTTTCAAATGCGCCAACCTGGGCACCTGGTAAGAGTTTTCCCCAATTTTTGGGTCCATCACGTACAGCAGGAACAGTACTATCAGGGAAAAGTCAGAGTGGAGTAGAGACGGGACTCTCTACCTCTGATATCCCTACCTCAAACGCCCCACCTGAACTTAACATTGTATGTTCAGCAGAAGTCCCTCCATATGATGACGCATTTCTGAGTCAGCAACTGGTGGGAGGAGTTCATAATGATGTGAGCGCGAGACAAAGCCACAGGTGAAAAAGATCTCCAATGCAGCCCAAGCCGCACGCTTGTTAAATTTTCAACCAGGTTTCCTCTGACAAGTTGGACCATCCACAGATGAACCTTCCTTGCAAGGAGTAAAAATCACCCTTCAACACTATCCTCAAAGAGTACCCCAAAGTTGGCGAGGGGATTTAAAATTTCCTTGGTAATGGAGATTCCTTAAATGCCCATGTGGTAAACAGTCAGGATGCATCATTCTCAGAATTTACATACTGTGACATTGTTGTAGCCAAATGCCCAAGTCCACGCTATAATAGATATGAATACTCCAGTTAACATAGTTTCCACGAAGTTGGTAGCTAAGTTGACATTAAACCCAGATGCAGAACACAAGATGGTATATGGGACAACTGGCGAAGGTTGCAAAGTCTCAGAGGGAGCGTACAGCGCGTTAACCTTGTGGTTTGGCTCAATTTGTTGTAGCTCTGGTGATAATGTTACCAAAAGTCATTATGATATATTAATTAAGACCTTTTTCATGAAGAACTTTGGGACTATTGTTAATATAATGTTAAAGAATTTTGAGTTTTTTGGGCAGCGGATCCCAAAATACTTTATCTCTAGCGGAGTGCCAAAGTATTTGGTGCATATGGGGCATATTAGCCTGGCATTAAGTGATGGGGTGTTTCCAGTTTGATACCATCAATTAAAGGATAAGACCTGGGCCCTCCCTCAACAGATATACGAATATTAAGGGCTGCCACTCAGAGCTGCTAAACTATGTCCATACCCTCCAGTCACCAAGTAATAGTGAAAACCAAATTGGTGGTAGAAGTGCCAGATGGACTCTATGTGGAAGCTATTAGCCCATATCAGCAATCATGGCTTGAGCCTCACATGGCTCCAGGCATTATACTACTGTGACACGGTGTTGGGATTTTTGCCCACATTTACAGCCATCTAGATTACCATGGGTCACTAGGGGATAATTCCCTATGGCGAGTGAATTAAATATCAGTTGACCCCAATTTTGGGTTAACAATGTTCAAGGGATTTTAGGTAGTTCACAAGGATTGGATCCATCAGGGATCAATCCAGGTAAATGCTTAAACTTATAAGGCAGAGTTGCTGAAAAAATGGGAGCATCTGAGAGTTGATTGATGGTTAACTATCAGGTGTAACGATTGGGATTGGTCAGGTTTCATTAACAACCAATTGGGAATTAAAAGGATCAAGTTGCGAGGTGAGTGATGCTGCCTGCAACTAGCAAATTGATCAGTTGGTTGTGACCTGACATAATTGGTAATAAGTCTCATTATCTAAGAAGGTCGCTAATCAGATATGGTCAGTTTTTTGAGATCAAGTGGAAAACGTCAGGGACACGTTTTCTGACTCTTTCCATTTTAGGTCTTAAGAATGTCTGTCAAATAAATCCTAGCCAGGATAGGGAAGATCATTGCTGGCGAGATGACAAAAGGAAATTTATTGACAACGGCCGCTGTTTCATGGCTGAGGTGCCATATGAGAGTTGGGCGCCGAATTCCCCTTTATAAATTCCCATGATAATTTACTTTAATAAACACCAATTAAGAGTATAATTTAGCAGAATTCATTATTGATTTTAGTTCTATTCATCTTCAGGAAATTATTGCTGTGTGCTTAATTGAGGACTCTTAATAGAATATAGAGTAAGGATTGAGGATCCTTAGAAGAGAAGCTGAGCTGAGATGAAAATTGATGCTAACTTTGTCACCAGAGGAAAGGCCGTAAACTAAGGATCTGAGTGTGGATCAAGTTAGGCGGATAAGGGTATAAATCCCTGCTAAAGACATCTAGAGTATTTTGAGGAGGAATACCAGTCAAGCGTTAAACCAGAAATTAGTTACCTGTTAACTATGGATAATAGTCTTCAAACTATTATTAAACAACAATTGTATATTATCAGACAATGCGAGGATTTCACAAAAATGAACCTGTGAAGTTATCAATTAGGGTTATTATTTGTAAATGAGCATCAAAGCTCCTAAATTTTAACAATTGGTGCTCACTACAAGGGTTGCAGTTGAGTAGGATATACTAGCACAAGATGTCATATAAGAATGAGTTAAGTAAACTCTGGACGGAGTGGGCAATCGTCAACAAGAATGCCGTGAATTCAGCCAATCATTGAGAATTCACTGCCTTGGAGGAGAGAGTTACCAAAGATTGAGGAAGGAGTTTGAGATGTCTCTAATTTGGGCAATGAGTTACTTGGAAAAGTAACGTCATTAAAGAAAAAGGAAGGAGTTCTAGTTTGAGAAGTTTTTTTTTTTGAAAATTGAATGTGAAGCAAATTGCTTTTGATTACGGGCATTCAGCACAGATATAGAGCATCTGCTGAAGCAAGTCAAAGAGTTGAAGACTCATAAATGTGAATGTAAGCCTTATGCAGTGACTGACTCCAAAGAAAAGACCCCAAGAACTCCAATTGAGAAGCTGACTATTCCACAAAATATGCCAACCACATTCACAGCCATTTTGGTGATGACTCCTGAAATCAATCCTAAAGTCAATCAAGTAGCTGAACCAAAAGTGGTGGATAGAGAAACTTTGGAGAAATTTAAAGCTACACCAAAATTACCCACTTTTTATCAGGATAACGCCCCTGCGTTTTCCAATTATTTGACATAGCAATGTTTGGGTTGGCAATTGGCAAAAGGCTTTGATGGGGATAAACTGGTTGGATACTGATTGTCAGAACTTAATGTTACCCATCTAGAGGAGGACAGCTGGTCATACTCAGAGACCAAGGCGGCCATAATGAAAGAATTTAGAAGCTTCACATGTATGCCAAAGTGCAAACAAGAATTCATGTGAATCTAATTTCAGAAGGATGAATCCTTTGCAAGCTTTGCTAATTGTTTCTATCAAGAGTTGCAAATTTTTGTTGGAGCAAAAGTACTGGATAATTTTGATGCACGGATTGCATTGTAAGCGGCCCTTTGGCTCTATCATGATTTACATCAAATGATGTCTTTCATGTTCGCTACTGAGAGTACCACTTCACAGATGGTGGATCATTTGAAGAGATTAAGAGCTACATTTAATACTCTAATAGAAGCTTCAAACTGAGTCCAGTACCAAATTTGAATCCTATAAAGGTGACTGAGAACGCTAAGGAGTCCAATAATCAAACTGTGCCAGAAAATAAGCCTGAAAGGTTTAAGAAGATTGAAAATAAAGAATAGTGTTGTTTTCAGTGTTGAGGAAAAGGACACTTCGCAGTTCAATGCAAGAAGTCAAAGGAACAGATCAATATAGTCCAGGAGAAAGAGGCCAAACCTGCACAGGAGTTGTGAATAGGGACCACAGTCTAGAGTGGGAACACTCTAGAACTGCAGATAAATCTGTTCCCCCCGATATTTTTCATGAAGAAATTGATACTATTGATCCTTTTGTCAATGATGATGCACAAGATCAACTATATCAAGTGGTCAATTTGGATGTTAACGCAGTAACCAAATCTGGAGAAAAGGGTATTAACCCCATAGTAATTAAGGAAGCTGCTTGGCCATATGCATGGCAACTAGTGGACAAGATTTAAGCTGCAGAGAATCCGAAAAGAATTGACAGAGGTCAAATAACATGATGCAAACATGTCTATCCCCCTTAGTTCAATCAAGGAATTGTTCACTGATCTATTGGCGCAAATTATTCACACTCTCAATTCAGCAAATAACGCCACTATACACTCAGTAAATACGATTTTACAATACACCTAGTGTACATATATTAATATACTGGTTAATCGAGTGTGGGTGCGGGCAATAGTTGACAGTGGAGCATCTATCAATATTGTCTTGACCAAGCTGGTGAAGAAGATGATAATCTCAATTGATCTAGAACAAAAGAAAGAATATGGGACAGCCATGCTGAATACCATCATCTCCTGTGAAGTGTATAGCACTTTGCCACTCCTAATTAGATCTTTAGTGGTATCAGTCCCAGCAATAGTTTTGGCCAACCAAAACTATGATATTCTTATTGAGACAGAGTTTTTATAGAGGTATGGAGTTAAATGTAACTTTAAGGATAATGCGTTGACCATATTGGGCCAGATATTACCATTGGTCTATCAGAAAGATGGAGAAGCTCCTCTGACAAGGAGAGATATTTCACCAATATGATCTACAATGATGGGATTTTTCTCAATTAATTACCAATTAGTTGGCCAAAATTGACAAAAAAGACAACATAAATCTTGGAAAATTGGGAAATTCCGTTGAGAATAGATAATTTGAGAACCATACCTCTGGGATCACAGATCATAGTTGACACAGGATCGACATTAGAGAAACCTAAGCTGCAGTATGGAGAGGTCAGAAGCCCCTGAAGAAGTCCAGAGTAGAGCCTTGGGTAGCTCCTGAAATAATTATGCTGGGCCATAGAGAGATTTGAGTTCTCCTGGAAAATTTGAGTAAAAAACTGATGAATGTTGAGAAGAATCAAATCATTGCGTTTGTTCATCTAATCCTGATAGCTAAATTGAAAAAATTTCATGAATTTGACCCTCAATGAAATGGGATTACTGACAGGGGTTACCAAAAGCATCAATTTATTGGTCAATCAAGAGCAGCTCACTGATCTGATGGACAGACAGCAGGAGGAGGTGCTCAAATTATTTTTTAAGTATTGGCAAGTATTCTCTCAGGGTGACCACAATTTGGGATGTGTGAGGAATGTAATCCACAAAATCAACCACAGGGAAAATTTGCCAATAATCTTGGGACTAATTTGATGGTCAAAGGGGGCTGAAGTTGTAGTAGAGGAAGAAATCAGTAAACTAATGAAATATGGGCTTCTAGTTCCGTTGTCAAGTCCCTGGACTAGCCCTATCCTGCCTTGAAGAAGGAGGATGGCGCTAATCAGGAGGTTATCAATTTTCAGGAGCTGAATAGATAACAAAGAAGGATTCATATCCACTACTACAAATTGATGATGCGCTATATTGATTGGGGAAGCAAAGTACATATCCATGATAGATATATTTTTGTGATATTGGCAAATCGATTTGCCAATGGAAGACCAGGAGTAATGGGTGATTATTACCATGAAGGGGCTATATCAACTGACGAGGATGTCCCAAGGTCTATGCAATGTGCCTGTAACGTTCCAGAGGGCCGTGAATGCCATATTGAATGACCTGAAGCTGTCATGCATCCCAATGTACTTGGATGATATAAATGTGTTCAGTAGGACATTTAATGACCATTTAAACCACTTGGAAAACGTCTTCAAGAGACTGTTCGCAGCTAACTTGAAGATCAAGATTAGGAAGTGCCACTTCCAAAAAATAGTTGGAATATCTGGGATCTGTTATCAACTCTAGTGGACTGCAGCTGCAAGCCCAGAAAATTGAGGCCATAGAGTGAATGGCTGTTCCAAAAAGTGTCTGACATATCCAAGGGTCCCTTGGAATATTCAGATACTATTGAAGATTTATAGGAATTGGCGAGAATTTTCAAGCCCCTATTTCATTTGCTGAAGTATCTGAGAAAATTTTTTTTTTTTGAAATGAAGAGGCTTAGAATTCTTTTATGAATTACGTCAGTATTTGATAGATTCTCCAATATTAAAATATCCAAATACAATTGAGACTTTATAATACAGAATGATGTTTCATACCTGGTGCTCGGCGCCATCCTGAGCTAAGTGGATAAACTTAGGGATGAACATCCAGTAGTGTATAGGAGCCATATGCTATCAGCAGCCAAGAAAACTTACACCATGAATGAGCATGAATGCCTTGTAATAATGTACATATTTAAACAGTTTTGGTTGTATATTCATGGAACGCACTTTAAGGTGGTGACAGGCCACTCCTTGCTGCATTAGCTACACATTTTAAGAGAACTGGAAGGACGACTGCCCTGTGAGATCTTGAGGATTAGCTCACTTATTGTTATATTCCTGTTTTGATAGTTGAGAAGAGTTTCAGATGATAAATCCTCAATTATGCTATGTGTCTTATGGCATTTCTTAGACATTCAGAAGCTCACAAAGCAAAACAACAATTAATGACTCTTCTGGTCTACTTTTGGATAGCTTTTCCATCATTAATTGGGAATCTTCCAGACACAGGTAATTATGACAAGATCCCCTGAATGCTTTTCTACACTTCTTAGTATGAAAATTTGAATTGATATAAGGCAATATAAGACAAAAATGCTATTAAATGGAAAGCTGATGTGTTTATTTTAGGGCCTGGTGTTAGTATTTTATATCTCTAGGGAATCTTCTGGACATGCTCATTTATTAATCGAGTTCATTAAAACCATGCCAATCTGTTATGGATTATGGCCGTGGTTCTTAAAATATCCCCAAGTTAATTCAGCCCTCAGATTAACTAAATTACAATTGTTTCAGCCCGATTGGAGGCACTAATAATCTCATAATTAGGAAGATTTTAGCTTAATATTGGCACCTCAGTGGTTTATAATCGCCTCTCAACCAGGATAATTACATTTCGTTATGCAGCTGAAGAATACAATAAATAGGGAGAAAAAACATATGGAGTTTAAATAATGATGTACCCCTAATCAAGACATCAGCAGGCCTCTAAAATAGTACTAGGTGCTCCCTATTTGGGCCATCCATGTGCATGTACTATTGTGCTGATTACTATTTTTGACATATTAAAAATAAAACACCCTAATTGTAAATGCATTAGATTCAAAAATGAAATTAAGTATGTGCCATAAATTCACTTGGTTCACCCAAGTGGATCCCAAATCAGCCATAATGTAATTATATCATAGCTATTATTAGCTATGATAATCAAGACGATTTAAGTACAATTGAGGCGGTTTTGGAATTAGTCTAATTATGCAGATAAATTGGGAAGAATCAAAGGATCCATAAATGGGAGTAACTTATCAGCGCTAATGTTTTCTTAAAGGGTTTAATTATGAGTAACTATCAAAATCTAACAGGCACAATGGGCATTAAAGCTACAGGCTTATGATTATGAGATAGTCCACCAAGCTGGAGCTTCTCATCAAGTGTGGATGGCTTAAAAGTTACCATTGGTCCAAGTGGTATACCAGCAAGTTGATGAGCTATCCATAGAATGGTTAATGGAGAAGTTGGGAATGAGCCCTGAGAAAGTCAAGGTGCACTTCAGAAAGCAATGGAAACACCAAGACCATGGATGGACAAGTTTTCAAGATGATTGACAGAAAACAATTACTATTTATAAAGCTGTTGGAAAGAGTACCCATCATTTAAGCTGCTAATAAGGTTGTTGGGCAGGGGACCTACAGAAGACAAACGATCACATTTGTTAGTACTATTACTAATAGTCAATCAACTATGATGTAGCGGATTATCTGACTTTTTTTGTGGAGTGCCAATTGCACAAGCCACACAAGAACATGACTGGGTATTGACTGATCTGCCCTGATTTTGCCTGGCATATGGTATCCATCGATGTGATGAGGCCATTGACCATGAGTACCAGAAAAGTCATTTACAGTATAGTTGCAATTGACCATCTGACGAAATGGGTTGAAACAAAAGCCCTGGCAAAAGTAGATGCTACAAGAACTGTAAGGGTTATCCTGTATCAAAGTATACAATCATGGATGCCACAGATCTTGTTGAGTGATAATGGAACAAATTTCACATCCCATGTGATCCCAAGATTGTATGAAATAATGAGGATCCAAGGTTTCATTTCAGTAGCTTACCAGCCGGAGATGAATGGACTGGTCAAGCAGGTCAATGGAATGCTGGCTGCGATGCTGAGGAAGCTGGTCGCAGGGATAACTTAAGCATGGGGAACGTTGTCAGTGACTGGTGTACCGCTGCCTTGGTTAAAGGTAGCTAACCATGAGCTAGCATAACCAAGGGTTTGGATCCAGTATGAACAGGACAATAGATGCGTCCAAATATAAGAAATGGCGGGTATACTGGTATGGATTTTGCCCACATATATGATTTTTAGAAGATAAAAGGTGGAGGGGAGTTTCTAAAAATTTAGGGGTGGTAGATCGGGATTATTAACACTTTAGTAAATTACTTTAACTGTGTTTGCAAAAAGAAGAATAAATTAATTGACTGCAAAGATTAACCAAATGAATGCCTTGGTATTATATACCATCCAACTTTCTGGACTTAACTAAGCTTAATTAATTTTGATACAGTGCACTATACTTCTCTGGAGCTTATGGGATTGCAACTTGCATATGATTTTAAAAAGGCAGTGGGAATCATTTCAATCTCAATTTAAATTAGTTTTGATGCGATTGCTTATCTTAATAATATTATATTAATGTAATTTAAATGATTAATCAAACATTTTCACTACAATTATTCATTTGATATGCAATTATTAGATCTAACTTCATCACATATCCTCTTGATCTGAAGGATGATATCCGTAATCTCAGGAATCTACTAATGTCAGGATTTACTCAGACATCATCCCCCACCAAGGCTAAAGCTACCTGCAAGGCCTCCTTCTTCCATTTCTTTAACAGTTTGCTTGCATTCTTCAAGTTCTCCTCAAGCTCCCAAGTGCTCTCTTTTGCAGGATACCTAGCCCACTTAACAAGGTATTGCACTCTACCGTGATATGCGCATCTTTGAGTAATGGCTTCTACTTCATTTTCAAATCAAAGACCTTTGATAATATGGAAATCTGGGACTCTCACCTTCTGATGGTTTAGCGATTGACCATCTTTTTCAAACAGCAGGGACCTGTGGAACACATCATGGATCTTTCATCCTTCAGGTAGCCCAACACAGTAAGCCACCTTCTTTAAAACTTCTATACCTTGTAAGGTCCCACACGTCGATGGACAAGTTTGTGGCATGGTACATCTATGGGTATATTCCGCGCATCCAAATAGACCTCACTACCAACTTCCATTGTTCCGAAATTTCCTCTTATTGTCTGATAAGTCCTTGTAGGTTTTTACAGCTCTCTAGTTTACTAAGTACAACACATGTGTCTGATAGTTCTTACTTAAGAAATCTCTTCCTATCGGGTTGTCTGCTTCTGTAGCAGGCAGTGGTTCCCAGTGAACATCATGTCCATAAATATCTTTAAAAGGTGACATCCCAGTAGAGGTGTGATCAAGGTTATTGTAGCAAAATTGTGCCATTGGTAACAAATCAACCCAAATTATCTTGCTCCGCGTTTACATAACACCTTAGGTTCTGCTCTAGAACCTGGTTAGCACTCTCAGTTTATACATCAGTTTGAGGATAGTATGCCGTAGACAAGCATCTTTCAATTCTGAGTTATGAGAGAAGTTGTTTCCAATAATGTGATGTAAACTGAGGCCCTCATTCTGAGATAACCTCTTTGGGGGTACCGTGGTGGAGGAAAATATGCTTCATAAATAGTTGGGCTGTCTCTTTTGCATTGATACTTGTTGATGTAGAGATATATTAGACAATTTTGGTAATTGATCCACAACTACCAAAATTGCAGATCCCCTGGGAGAGGGGTAACTATACAATGAAATTCATAGATACTGATTTCCTAAGGTTTTTGTGCAACATCCAGTGGCTCCAACTGGCCCTCAGAATGACCCCTGAGAGCCTTAGTCCGTCCACATGTTTCACAACCAGCTGAGCAATTTGCTACATATTGATTTAGACCAGTCCACTGAAAGTTACGCTGAATGTGATGTACCATCTTATTTATTCCAGGGTGTCCAGCCATAGCTACATGGTGATGATCTTGCATAATTTCTAAACGCTTTGGACCTTCTTGAATAAACATATGACCTTTCCAATATAGCATTTGCCCTCTTAGTGAGTATCCCAACTTGCAGCATGCACTGTCCAGGTTCCTTCTAAGATCATTATTACTTCTTAGCAAAGCGCGTTGTAATTCTGGACTTGAAAAATCTTCTCTCCTCAGCCAACTAGAACAATATGAGAATGTAGCTCATTGGGGTCCTTGGTCTTAATAGCACCTGCGTACTATGCTTAGAAATCTCTTCATTAACGATTATCAGGTCAGGACGACGGCTTAGGGAATCAGGAACCTCATTAACCTTTCCAGTTTTTTAACCAATGTCTAAGTTACAATCCGCCAGAGTAAGGGCACATCTGGCTTGCCTCTGGTTTAGCTGTCATGTGGTGAAGAAATATGTAAGATTTTTGTGGTCTGTCATATCCTTAAGGGTGCTTAGCCTCACAAAGATACCGAAGCCAGTGTTTTAATGCCTGATGATACCCAACATATCTTTGTCATAGATAGGGTAGTTACATTCCGCTGTGATGAGTTTCTTAGAGTAGTAGGCTATGGGATGCAGCCTACTATCATCCCCCTCCTGCAACAAATCCCCACCAAGTGCAAATCCAGAAGCGTCAGCTTCAACTACAAAAGTCTTTTCATAGTCAGGCATGACCAACACAGGAGTAGAAACAAAGGCAATCTTGAGGGAAGAAAAAGAATTTTTTGCCGCTGAGTTCCAATTGAAAGGCACAGAATCTTAAGTGAGACGAGTAAGGGGTAATGCAATGGTGGAAGAGTCCTTGATAAAATCTTGGCAAGAGTTTTTAATCATAAGAAACTGCAGCCCTCTTTCCTGCAAGTAGGCGTTGGCCACAATGTGATTGTCTCCACTTTGCTAGGCGCTATGGTAAACCCGTTCTTGCCTACAACATAGCCTAGGAACTCAACTTCCTCCTGCGCAAACTCACGCTTTGATAGCTTCACATTAAAGTTGTACCTTCCAAGCTGCACAAATGCCAAGTTTAAGTGCATCAAGTGTTCCTTTGGTGTCTTGCTGTAAATCAATTTTTCATCAAGGTAGGCCACACAGAAGTGGTCCATATAACCACCCTGAACCGTATTAATCATTTGTTGTAATGCATTAGGTGCATTTCACATTCCAAATGGCATCACCAGATATCAAATAACCCAAACCGCGTCTTGAACGCCGTTTTCCATTCATCACCTTCTTCTATCCCTATCTGGTGTATGCATCCTTCAAGTCAACTTTAGAGAAGACTTTGGCCCCAGACAACTGGTCGCTCAGGTGATCAGCATCAGGTTGTTGGATTTTTGGCGTTCTAAGAAACTAACTGGTGCTTCTTTACATAAATTTAACAATAGAGGATAGAAACCACTGAAAATAATAAAGATAAGTAAAATCTAAAAACTAGAAAGTTATGTGTTTTTTTGTCTATTAGGTGCTGCCGGAAATAAGAGAAAACGAACCCCCTCAATATACAACCATTCAGTATTTAAATTGTATTGAGGGTCAAAGGGAATTTAGTGGTAATTTAAGATAAGCTTATTAAGGTCCAAATAAGGAAATATGAAAATTTGACTTATTGAAGCTCAGAAAACTCGCTTCACTTAGGATGAACGATGGATGGGGAGATATTATTTGGCATGATGTACCCATGGGGTAATGACTTAATAAATTTCAACCAATCCCCATTAGATAAAATTATTTCACTTTGGGGGACCCCACCATGCCTATATAAGGGTGTGGTCCACTATTAGGTGCTTGAATGGAACTGGTAGTGGCTGGGTGAGTTTCATCAAATGTATGCCCCAGAGTCCGCCGCGTAGTCAGAGTAATCTGACTGCTTAAACTAGTGTTATTTGACCTTGAGGTATTTGAAACAGTGTTACCCAATTCGCGGGGTTCCACCAAGAATTGGCCAGGATCTTTTGCCTATAAAATCATTATTAGTATTAAATACAATATTTTCAGTATTGTGGACCTGTATATGTCTGAAATTTCCCCTTAAAAGCAGATTTTGACCCACAAAATTCTTATTTTGAAGCTGGGAGGGCAAATTTCTGACATCACCCCCCAAGGATGTTGGGGGAGAATAGGGCCATAGAAAGCAGCCATGTAACTAATTTATGGTAATTCAGTACAAGAAATTTGATGGAGTACCCCTCTCCTCGCTTGTAAGTAACTATAAAAGAACCTTCCCAGATAGACCCAAGTTTATCCCTTTTAGGGGTGATATGGTTGTGACAGTAAAGCACCAAGTCAGATACTTGGAAGGATGGAAGAGGGGCTGGAGCTCATCAGTGGCTAACCATCTTTTGTGACAGTTTTGGCCAAATTAGTCATAGCCTCTGATTGTAATTGAATGATGTGCTGGGCAAACTTTTTTTTTTTTTTTAGTACTAGATGGTCCCAACCCAAGGGCTGGGCAAACTTATTCATGGCTTGCTTTGGGTCAGTCCGATCCATGAAAATGTCTTTGGCTATTAATCCTGGAACCCCAGGTTTTCGTCCATACAACACATGGAAAGAAGACAGTTTTAGGGATCCAATGGTAACTGATATGGTAGGCCATGAGGGCACTTTATAAAGACAGATTCCTGTGAAGGGGGTCTGAAGTGGCCATTTTCCATAATATAGAAACCAGGGCCCCAATGGCTCTTTCCACAGTACCATTGGTTAAAGAGTTGTAGGGGGTTGAAAAGAGCTGTTAGATGCCCATGGAAGTCGCAATATTCTACACTTGGGAGGTGAAGTTTTTACCATTTTCACAGAGCAAAAGTTGGGGGCAACCATGTTGAGCAAAGATATACTGGTGGAGGAAAGTGACTATGGCTTTGCCAATCTGAGCTTAGACAGCCACAGCCTCACCCATTTGGTAAAGTGATCAATTACTACCAAGATATATCGATTTCCACCTTAGTTTGGGGTAGAGGACCAATCACAGCGAGACATATTGTGCGGAAAGGCTGTTGAGGGCTGATAGGTTGATATTGATACTTGGTTTTAAAGCTGAATTAATTTTTACATATCAGACAGGCATCCAAGACTTCGATGATGGTCTCCATGATTCCCTGCCAATAGTAGCGCTCTTTTACCCACTCATAGGTTTTCTGCACTCCGCTATGCCATAGGAGGGCATGAGAATCCATATTGACGGATACTAGCTCTGAGGGTCGGAAGTAGGGTAATAAAATCACCCCTACTTTCTTGTATAGATTCCCAATATCCACCTTTGTGTTATGGGAATGTTGGGCTACCATCTTCTGGACTAATTCGTCCTCATCCTCCCAAGCATCAGGGGTCAATAGGAGATCATGTAGCCGATCTGCTTCACTATTATCAAAGTGAAGGATGGGCAGCTGAGTCTACCCATCAACATTTATGTGGCTCGTCCCAGCTCTATGTTCAATGGACATATCATAGAGCTGGAGCTTTAAAGCCCAGCGTGCCAACCGCCCAGTGGGATCCTTCATATTCTGTAACCACTTTAAAGAGGCGTGGTCAGTAGCAACTTAAACGAGGTCTCATATAAGAAAGGATGGTAATATTTAACAGTGAGCAAGGCTGCCAAATATCCCTTCTCAGTGACGCTATAGTTGCGTTCTGCCCTGGAGAGCATCTTGCTGAAATATGAAAAGTGGTCTCAACCCCATGCTCATCCAGTTGAGCCTAGATAGCTCCAACAGCGTAGTCAGAAACATTATTAAACAGCATTATGAGTTTACTATAGTCAGGGTGGCGTATTATTGGACATCGCTGCAGCAGCTTCTTTAGTGTTTCAAAATCAGCCTGTTGTTCCGCTCCTCAATGGAAAGGTGTGTTCTTAGTTAAAAGTTGTATGAGAGGCTCATTGAGCTGAGTGAATTTGGGGATGAATTGATGGTAGCACCCCATCATGCCCAGAAACACCTGAATATAGCGGAGGGTTCTGAGAGCAGGAATCTTGGATATCGCCTTGACCTTATCTTGGAGAGGCTGGATCCCATATGAGGAGATGGCGTGGCCCAGGAATTCCAACTTCTTTTTGGTGAATGTACATTTAAGGGGTTCAGCCTAAAGTGAGAGGCCCGCAAGCATTAAAACTTCCTTTAAATGAGAGAGTTGCTCATTAAATGTTTTGGAGAAGATGGTGATAACGTCAGGATAGACAATTATGCTACTAAGCTTCAGATCCTGCAAGATGTGGTCCATTGCTTGCTGGAAAGATGCGGGCGCATTGAAAAAACCTTGTGGAAGTCAGGTAGGTTGTAAGAGACCCTCACTGCAGATAAGCGCACACTTTTCCTGGTATTGTGGAAAAATGTTCATCTGCCAGTATCTGCTAACTAAGTACATGGCGGAAAAGAACTTAAATTTCAGAGAGTTGGGTCAGGCCGTCTTCAATTTGCGGGATTGGGTAGCTGTCCTTCTTGGTGAGGTTTTCAGCTTACGGAAGTCCATAACTATCTAATGCCCACCATTCTTCTTTTTTATGAGCAATAGTGGAGATGACCAAGGACTTTGAGAAGGCACCAATGGCCCCGCGTCCAGTAACCGTTTAAGCTCCGTCCTCATCTGGAGCTCCTCAACATTTGATTTTCTATAAGGCTTTGATCAAATAGGCTTGGCATCACCAACATCAATGGTGTGGCACCAGCCCTTCATATGCCCATGGTCAGTATCAGATTTAGAGAAAATATCACTATATGATTCCATTAAGGAATGAATTTTAATAAGCTCAGCGGGAGTTAGATCATCGGAAATCTGAACATTGGGCAAAGCGCATATCATTTGGTCAGTGGGTAGTCCATTATCTAGCATAGACCCAATATAATTTACTTGGTGGATGTCCTCAATTGGAATTAACAGGGTTTTTCAATCTCCTGATGTTTCTTTAAAACCATGTCCTTGTTATTGAGATTCCTCATCAGGAGAATATTAAAAAGCTAATCAGCAGAGTCTAAGATACCTGGAAATACTCGAGGTTCCAAAGGGCATATTCCATCAATGCTTGTTAAATGCAGTAGGCAGTTGCTGGGGATTTGCATAGTAATTTTGGTGTCTATCACCTTTTGTTCACCCGCTTTAACTACTACCTCTATTGCCACATACAATATATGCCCTCTGAAGCATCCACAGGGTCAGGCAGTTTTTTTGTGTTTCTTCCAGATGTGATAAAAGTAAGGTGGAGGGCGGATTAAGGGTACTCAACTACACATATATATTCCTTCTTAGGATCATCAGTTGTAAAGACTAGGGGAACTTTATAACTTAAAAGGGAGATCAATCCATGTTTCATATTAATGATCCAATCATACTCATTCATGAATTGATTGCCAATGTGTAGGTCATATGCGTTATTTGTTAATGCCACAGCGGGGGCAGCTAGTAGGAGTTTTCCAATTCGTATGGGTAGAGAAGAGTAGGCTCCAATAGCTTGCTTGTTGTTAGGCCCTGCAGTTTCAAACTCTTGTGATTAGTCCAGGTCAGGCGCCAGCTTAATTTATTAATGAGCTTTTATGAGCCCACGTATACTGGAGCACCCATATCAAGGATGGCTAGAATGCTCACCTTATTTATGAAAACCTCTACCTTAGTTATTGTGTTACCAAAAGTAGGGGGAAGGGCGAGGACTGTCACGGGCGGGGATCCCAGACCCCATCCGTTTCATCCTGGAAATGCCCACGTGGCGGCATTCCAGGCGGGCAACCTAACCAGACAGACTTAGGCACAGGCGAGGCGAACCTTTTCTCATCAAATCTCAGAAATGCCCACGCGGCGGCAAATGGAGTGATGAGGCTGGACTGTCACTAATATGAGGTCCCCTATCACAAACCTAAACCTGAAAGTATCAGGTAAGCGAGGCGCAACACCTCGAAAGAACTTTATTTTTATTCTAAAAATAATAAAAGACTGAACCGGAGGGGACCAAGGCCAAGACTTAGAATTCCAACTTGGAATTTGAGAAGGTCAGGTTTGACTTTTATAAAGTCACTTCCGAGGAACCTCCCTGATTCATTCCTTAAGCCTGCCAAGATTAAAGAATGGTCAGAGCAGCTCAGCCCAGCCCTCCGAGTCTGACCACCCACTCCACCATACCCAACAATTCCAATTGGTTTAGTTTGAATTAACTGAATGAACCAATCAGAATGTAACGTTTGGAAATTCATCCTTTCGGATGATTTCCATTTGTCACAAGGACCTCCTCAAATGGAGTGGAGGCAAGGTTTGAGCCATAGCAGAGTATTTATCTTTAATATATTGGAGGGTATGAACCTGCTGGGTGGATCGAATCACTGTCTCAATAGGTTGGTCAGCATCACTAGCAGTATCAATCACCTCTGAAAACCCAACAACTGTTGAAGATAGGTTCAACATGGTATCATAGCTATATCAATTCCTTCAGGCCTCAACCTATCTGGAACCTGTACCTCCATTGAGGCTCACAAAACATAATAGCCTGCATCTTAACCACCCCCTTCAGACACATCGTCAGAGGTATTATCAATGCACCTCAACGAGTTACTAAGAGGAGGCTGAGAAACTGGCTTAATCTCCTCACAGGAAAGGCTTTGTCGCTCTCATATACCCTTTTGACTTTTGAAGGGAGCATCGTAGCCGTACCAAATTTTTGGGGAGGCGTTGGAAGTGTAATGACTTTGACTTTTGCCTTAAAAGTAACCTGCTTGTGCTCCATAACTGCAAGTTTTGAACTAGGGGCAGCCAGAGTTGAGGCTGAAGGGGATTGAGGCAGCGGATTAGACAGATGTGATACTAAAATTATCTCAGTAGACCGCTCAGCAAGAGGGGAACCAGGCAAAGTGATAACTGACTTCACCAGCTGAGCTGTTGATCCTGAAGCTGAAGGGGTGCGCTGACCTTTAATTTCCAATATTTTCTGGCTATCCTCACATGGTGGAGAAGATTTTGTCGCTGCAACTCTGCAGAAGCTGGGTTCCAGAAGGATACAGCTATAGTAGAGGCTGGAGGGGTCAGAGTTGATTCTCGCTTTGGAGCACTTTGCAGAAGTTCAAGTTTATAAAAGTCAGCAACTGCTAGTAGTGCCTCTTTGATATCCCGTACCATCTAGAAGTTGTGCTTAACTGCGGAGATATGTATTTCTAAAGAGGGATATCGCCAAGCTAGCCACAATAGCAGCATTAGCATTATCTAGGGGAAGAATTTTGGCCAGAAACAGAGGTTGAGCTTTGCTATAGAATCAATCAACAAATGAGGGGATCAATTCTCTCTCTTGCAGGCTAAGGCACATAAAGGCCTGTTTTTGCCATTGTAAACTTCTCCTCAAAACAAACTCGTAAATCAGTACTTGTTTAGCATCCATTCAGGTGGTAAGTGTGGCCATTTGAGAGACATGATCTCCTGAGCCATCTGACTTAAGCAGGGAAGAATAAACTTGGTTCTTATAGGTCAGTCGCTCCTTCCATTGAAGATTTGTAAACATAAAGGAAGGAGTCTGTCAGAATTTTGCCAAATTCTCTTGTCTCCAAAAAAATCTACTCCATTTATTCCCCTGGCATCATTGGAAGGAGAGCGTAATATATCTCAATCTATCAAGGTCAACAATCAATCTCATCTTGATCAATTGATTAGAGATTTGATCGCGCAGAGATTAATTCAGCCTGATAGATTAAAAGACGTTTCAAAGCCTATAAATATCTCATCCTTTTGATAACAAAATTTTTGGTTGAATTATAACCTATTTTTACTTAAAACTTATCGCTTTTTGAAAAATCCACTCAGTGGAACTTTGAGAGAAAACCTGCCCCATTGGAAGTGTAAATCAGAACTTCCAGACTGGTTCTCACTACAGGGGATACCTATTTTCTCCCCCAAAAACTTAGTTATTCCTCCAAAATCACAGGTAATTGTTAATACTTCTTTGCACCTTTCGATTTCTAAGGGACATTTGTTACAAGTCCAAGGAATTTTCAACACTTCTGCTAAAGAACTCTTGCCTTGTCCTGGAATATTGGATTATGATTATTCAGGATCATTATCTGTCTTACTGGCGAACCTTACCAATGAGCTGAAATTGGTAGATCGAGAGCATACTATTGCTTATGTCAAGTTACTGCCCTTATCCCAGATTTATGATGTTAAACCATTTGGAAGCCTACAAGATTTTGGGTTGAAAAGTGATCAACAAAATTTTTACCGTAAGGCCTAATATCAGAAAACACCTCTCTAGTAATTAGGAGAAACAAGTTTTTTAATTGTTAGATGAATATTCTGACATTTTTGCTAGGCATACTTACGATTTTGGAAAAAGAAAGGAGTAATGCACTCCGTTGAATCTGGTGATCACCTTCCCATTCATGTAAAGCCCTATTGTAAGTCTAAAGTGGAAGAAGCCCAGGTTACCAAGGAGTTCTATCAAAATTGGAGGCTAGACTATTAGAAACCTTCCAACAGTCCTTGGGCTTCCCCGTTGCTTTTAGTTAAGAAAAAGGATGGTTCCCATATAGTGGTTATGGATTATCGCAGACTGAATGCTATTACTCAACGAGATTTTTATCCCTTACCTTGAATCAATGATTCCCTTATGTTGTTGGCTGGATCAACTTTATTTTAAGCTATGGACCTAGCCAGTGGATACTGGAAAACGAGCTATCCCAAAAAGCCTGTTCCAAGTGTGCCCTGATACTGAGTGAAGGTTTGTTTGAACCAACTCATATGCCCCAAGGATTAAGCAATGCCCCAGAAACTTTCCAAAGGGCCATGGATGGTATGTTACATGACCTAAAGCTTACTTATGTTCTGGTATATCTTGATGATATTACTGTGTTTTCCAAAACATTAACTGAACATTTGGACCATCTAAAAGAAGTTTTCAGATGAATTCAGAGCTCTTCCTTAAAACTTAAACCCTACAAATGTTCATTCTTCCAAAATGAAATGGAATTTTTAGGACATCAGGTCTCAGCTAAAGGGATTTGACCCCTCTTGGACAAAATTTAAGCCATCTAATGGATGCCTCCTCCAACCTCTCTAAGGATATTCAAGTCTTTCTCAGAATGGTTGGGTACTGCTAGCAATTTATATCCAAATTTGCTGATATGGCTGAACCATTATTCCACCTGTTGAGAAAAGGAGTGCCCTTCGAGTGGGGTTCAGCTCAGGAACAGTCGTTCAATTTTCTGCAAACTGCCTTGACCAAGGCGTCTGTTTTAATTCATCCTTAATTTTACAAGCCTTTCTTTTTACATACAGATGCAAGCAATGTCGCTATTGGGGCTATATTATCCTAGTGTGATGAAGAGAAGAATGATCATCCCGTCCCTTTCTATAGCAAAACCTTGTCTAAAGCTGAACGAAATTACAGTGTCACTGAGCGGGAGTGTTTGGCCATAATTCTAGGAATCAAGCACTTCCGTCCTTCCTTACGGTAACCATTTCACTGTTATTACCGACCATTTTTCTTTAAGATGGTTGCAGAACATGAAGGATCCTGACGGGAGGTTGGCTTGTTGGGCTTTAAGGTTGCAAAATTAAGATTTTTACATTGTTCATCATTCAGATGCTCAACATCAAAATGCTGATGGACTGTCCCAATTGCCTAATCTGACCTTGGAACTAGAAAAAGAAGAACGCCTAAATAATATCATTGCATGACCTGAGCTGTGGGATCAAGAAATTGAAGAGGATCGAGCTTTTCTAAAGTCAATTAACAAAGATACCATGATTTGGGATAGGGCTTTGTATAAGAAAGTCAAATCCACATGGTTGCCCTTTTTGTACCCAAACTCTAGATTCCATGAGGTGATGGAAGGTCACAAACAAGTCAGTCATAGCGGGTTAAAGAAGACTCAAGAATGGTTGAAAACTCGATACTATTGGAACAGCATGACTGAATTCATTTGAGAGACCCTTGACTTGTGTCTTAATTGTAAAGCTATGGAGCTACCAACCCTACTTATCAACACCAAGTTATTCCCCCAACTAAAGCATTTGAGATGGTCAGCATTGATGTTGCAGGTCCTTTTCCTTGGGGATTACATGGTCATCAGTATATCATTATGGCTGTCAACAATTTAACTAAATGAATTGAGGCCATTTCCACTGCCACCCCCTTGACTAAAAAACATTGCTATTCCTATACCAGCATATCATTTCTCAACATGGGTGTCCCAAGGTCCTTATGTCAGATAATGGGACTAACTTCATCTTGAAACTATATACAGGAGTTAGTTAAACATTTAACATTGCTCAACAATTTGTTGTTACATACAATCCATCTACAAATGGGGCCATTGAACGAGTCAATGGAACTTTGATCTCGATTCTAAGGAAAATGGCCTCCACTGACCCAACTTGATGAAATTTTTTTGCCTAGTGCCTTGTTTACTTATTGGATAAGCTATCATCGCATTATTAAGATGTCACCTTTTAAGTGCATATATGTGTGGGATCCTTCAGTCCCTTCTAGTGTTCAGGCAATACTTGAGGAAAACATCCCAGAAAACTCTGATTTAATTATGAGGAATGTGGCTGATGAGATTATTTGTCTTCAAGCTCAAGCAATGAAATCAATTGAAGCCACCAATCAAAAGGAGACTTAAAGAAGAAATTAACATAAACCTGCCTTACCTGAATACCAGATTGGGGATTACGTTATGTACTATCACTCTCAGCCTGGTGGGCGAACTGAAAAGTTGGGATCTAACTGGTATGGTCCCTTTCAAGTTATATTATGAAAAGTACTAGATTATTCAATTGTTCATGTTGATACCAGTATAGTGATAAATTGTATTCATACCAAGTATTTGAGAATCCAGACTCCTCCATGATCGAATCTTGAGGGGGAAGTGTCAGGATTTCGCCAAATTCTCTTGTCTCCAGAAATTATACTCTATCAATTCCCCCGGCATCATCATAAGGAGAGCGTAATATATCTTAATCTATTAAGGTTAATGATCAATCTCATACAAATCAATTGATTGAAGATTTGATCGCGCAGAGATAAATTCACTATGATAGATTATGAGCCGTTTCAAAGCCTATAAGTATCTCATCTTTTTGATAATAAGATTTATGTTGAATTATAACCTATTTTTACTTTAAACTTATTGCTTTTTTGAGAATCCACACAGTATAACTTTGAGAGAGAGCTTGCCCCATTGGAAGTGTAATTCAAAACTTCCAGAGAGGTGATACTGCCCTTACCAGGTGTGAACTTGTCTATAAACGGAGGTTTAAGAATATTAAGAGAGGACCCATAAGGGCCTTGTGGACAGTGCTGCTCAAGCCTTTTGAGGTGAGCCAAAGCTTTGGCTATTAGGTTCTCTTAAGCAGCTAGCCTTATTACAGAATAGTTGTCTTTGTTAAACAGGCTTTGGTGGTATACAGAGCCCCCTGTAGTGAGCACCACTTTTTGTATTTTTGGCGTTGGATAATATCACTGGTGTGTATTTACCTTAAATCCAAAAACAGGGTATTGAAACAACTGAAAATTCTAAAGATAAATAAACTAAATAAACTAGAAATTTATGGAGTTTTTAGTTTTATTAGGCGCTCTAAGGATAAGAGAATACAAACCCACTCAATATATGAACGTTCAGTATTTAAATTATATCAAGGGTTGAAGGAATTCATTGGTAAGTTCAGATCATCTTAGTATAGTTTAAATAAAAAAATATGAAAATTTGACCTATTGAAGCTCATAAAACTTGCTTCACTTAGGCTGAACGATGAATGGGGATTTATTGTTTGACAAGATGTACCCATGGGGTAATGAATTAATAAATTTCAGCCAATCCACGTTAGATAAAATTATTACACCTTGGGGGACCCCCACCACTCCTGTAAAAGGGGGTGGTCCCCGTGTAGGTGCTTGAATGGAGCCTGTAGTAGCTGAGGGAGATCCATCTATGCCAGACAGACGGCAAGTAGAAAATAGACTGGCCTACCATCCTGGATGCTGGAGCATCCAAGTGGTGAACTGTAATGCCAGGGGCACTGCTGCTGGTATGACGGGTATGGAGCTGGAAGGGAACTTAAATCTCAACAGATAAAAACGGAAATTTGGGGGAAGGTGTTTTTATTGGAAAATTTGAGGGAAGAGAATCGACCAACAATTTTCTCAGGGCAATGCACCTGATTAAATAGTCATCAATTTTGGGAGGAATTTAAGCCAGGATCAGGTTCCACAAGTTTGACCTAAGTGGTGAACTATTAGGGAATAGGCGGGTTAGTTCCCTAGGGACCAACATTGCAAAATTTGGCAACAAGCCAAGTTTCAGTCAGTTTGACCTAAACGGTGAACTATTTGGAAATGGGCGGGTTAGTTCTCTGGGGACTGACATCACTAAGTTTAGCGGCAGGCTGAGTTGCAGTCAGGTCAACCTAAGAGGTGAACTATTTGGGAATAGGAGGGGTAGTTCCCTGGGGGTCAAAATTGAAAGATTTGGTGATGAGCCAAGTAGTGTTCAGTGGTATTGCATCAGGCGCAACGCCCAATTTTCTGGCAGGAAGCTGCCCATTGGGGGTGATGCCTGATGAATTTGGGAGGGGGAAGATTTCCAATCATCGTGTAAACTGAATTTGCAACCATCAGGCGTTCTGGCCAACAGCTCAACCTTTATACCTTTTGACCATTTTAAATCTGAGTATCCAGCTGATTGCCGCTCAAATTAGTTGTGATTAATTCTATTTTGGTGATCTCGGCGCAGATTTTACTTAATTCATCATAACAGTCCTGCTGAGGAGAGTGCAAGTACCAAAAGTGGGATCCAAAGCTGATGGGCTATTTTCCAGCACTCATTTACCACGTGAGCGAGATTGCCCTGAGTAACAAGGGGTATAGCCATCCTCTTTGGTATTTTCTTGCTCAGGAACAGAAGGATGGCCCAATTAATGCCCAGCGGACATTCCTCGGGACTTACAATCTGATGGACGCTCCAGAGTCCACCACGTGGTTGGAGTAATTCAACTGCTTAAGCTAGTATTATTTGCCCATAGGGTATTTAAAATATTGTTACCCCAAGTTGCAGGGTTCCACCAAGAATTGGCCAGGATCTTTTGGCCAATAAAATCATTAGTATTTAACTGATATCATCAGTATTGAGGACCTGTAAATGTCTGATATTTCCCCTTTCAGCCAATTTTGACCAACAACATTCTTATTTTGAAGCTGGGAGGGAAAATGTCTGACAAAGGTAAGGAGTACCAGATCTTAATTGTTATCTCATTGAGCTCCTGATAGTTTATGCATGGGCGTAGTCCCCCATCATTCTTACTAACAAACAACAAGAGTGATGAACAGGGAGAGCTGGACACTCATATAAATCCTTTATCAAGCATAGTATCCAGGTATTTATGCAGAGCAACCTTTTCCCAATGATGGCAACTGTAGATTGGTCCATGGATATGATGCTTCCCTTTTAGTCAATCGCATGATCAAAGGATCCATAGTCTGGTAGTTGCTTAGCCTCCTCTTTTCCAAAAGTGAAGAACAGCTTAATATGTATTCTGGAATCTTCCCTCTGCAAGGCTCCAATGAGTCCCCTTGAACTACAGTTGCAGAAATTTCAGGACTTTTTAAATCTCTAAAGCACAATCAATGATCCTATCCTTCATCTTAATCTTAAAAGAGATTTTACATAATTATGCTGTATTTCACCTGCGTCCACCAAGGATACCCAAGAATTACAAGATGGGGGTGAACTACGCAGAAACCAAAACTCAACTTGCATTTGACTTATCCCTATAACTAATTCAATGTTATACAAGCAGTGGAAAGCTAAAGACTGGTCAAACTCCCAGGGCTATTTTAATTGAAGGTTTCTTTGCATGTAAGCCCAGCATTCGCAATGCATATTCTGAGATAAAGTTCTGTGAGACCCCAATGTCCAGCAAAGCTATGGTTTTAAAACACTTCTTTCCAACACGTAAGTTCACACTTAATAATAGATAAGACTGTGTATAATTCTTTGATGAAGAAACGATGGTTTGGAGGTTTCTCTTCTTGTATTTCTCTTATAATACAGCATTCTTTTAGTCCGCCAACACTCACCATTAGATTCTGTGTGATATCAATAAATATTTTTGATGACAGCGTGGTGAGGTGATGTCTGATTAAATCTTCTAAGCGGCTTCCTAACCCCTGTATGGAGTAAAGTACTCTCATTTCTTCATCTAACTCTGTCTTCCGAAAGATTGAAGGAACATCTGTATGTATACCTCAACAGTTTCCCTTCTTGCTGAAAATTTATCAAGGGTATCCTTGCCCTAATTTGGTATTAGTGTGGGTTTCTGCTGCTAACAATTTTTTTGAATTCCTCAAAGTTAATGCAAACATTATCATTATATAGTGTACTTATAAACCAACTAAGCGCATCACCAGTGAGTTGTGAACCCACTTCCATAATTTTTTGTGCATCTTCTGAATAGGTCTCAGGATAAGCTTTGAAAGACGTTCCTAACAACGTAAGGCCTTCTTTCACTTCAGCTAAATTAAATTTCTTTTTTCAAGGAAGCTGTAGGGTAAGTCATAGGTGTATGATTGCCACACTCACTATCTGCACTTGAATTTGTCCTACTGCTTTTTTATAAGTTGTTTCATCTTTCTTTACTAAGGAAAACATTTGCACCAGAAATTGGTAACTTCTCATCAACAAGGGAAATATCAAAGCCCCAATAATAAAAACGTGGTGGGATATTTATTATAAAATTGGGCGGTCAAATTGTCAGGGACTGGTGTACCGCTGCCTTGGTTAAAGGTAGCTAACCATGAGCTAGCATAACCAAGGGTTTGGACCCAGTATGAACAGGACAATAGATGCATCCAAATATAAGAAATGGCGGGTATACTGGTATGGATTTTGCCCACATATATGATTTTTAGAAGATAAAAGGTGGAGGGGAGTTTCTAAAAATTTAGGGGTGGTATATCGGGATTATTAACACTTTAGTAAATTACTATAACTGTGTTTTCAAAAGAAGAATAAATTAATTGACCGCAAAGATTAGCCAAATGAATGCCTTGGTATTATATACCATCCAACTTTCTGGACTTAACTAAGCTTAATTAATTTTAATACAGTGCACTATTCTAATCTGGAGCTTATGGGATTTCAACTTGCATATGATTTTAAAAGGCAGTGAATACCATCTCAATCTCATTGTAAATTTGTTTTGATGCGATTGCTTATCTTAATAATATTATATTAATGTAATTTAAATGATTAATCGAACATTTTCACTACAATTATTCATTTGATAAGCAATTATTAGATCTAACTTCAACACATATCCTCCTGATCTGATGGATGATATATGTAATCTCAAGAGTTCCACTAAGGCCAGGATTTACCCTGACAAACATACCCTAATTTGGTGACGTTTGCATACATAATAAGCTATCAAATGGTGACAGAAAAAATGTCATTCAAGTTTCTATATGAAAGGAAGGCCATGTTGCCACCAATTTTATAATTGGTGGTATAACCAACAATGGAAAAGAATGCTAAACAGTACCTGATCCAATTGTCAATTATCCTGATAGAAATGCAATTGCAAGCATTTGATATGACCTTGAAGAAAAGGATCAAGTCAAAAAAGAAGAATGATAAGAACCAACCAGTCTTATCATAACCAAGTGGGTGAAAAAGTTGCCTATTGTAATATACATGGTTTTGGAAGAAGAAATGAATTAGATTCACTGTGTTAGGTCCAAATAAGTATATTGGCAATATGGCATTGGTCGCCTATTCCATCAAGAACCTCTTGAATGGAAAGATAAAGATTGAGACCATGCTAAATATTTAAAGCAGTGGATCACAGGAAAGAATAAAAAAGAGTGTTTCCAAAAGACTGCTGAACTATTGAGATGGTTATGTCCTGATGATTTGGTTAAGTCCTAAAAAGGTACCACTGAACCAAAATAGATGGTTAATTCTTAAAGAAATAAGGCCTCTGAACCATAGAAAACTGGCAGGTTAAAGTATACTTGGAACCAGTTTGGGGGAATAAATAAAAAAGATGGACTGCTGAACCAAGTGAAGGTCATGTCACATATGAAAAAAATATATAGTAAAAGATTGATAAATATTTAGCAGAAAAAACATTAAAAACTCACAGAAATATATATTCATATATTTATAATTTTTTATTGGTTATTTTTCAACTTGAGGGATAATGCAGCCTATATCGCCTCTTGAGGGGAGGGAGGATGTATTGCAGTAGGAGTGAACAAACCGTCAAAATTTGTGAGATCAATTTTGGAAGGTCTATACCTACTCAAAGCCAAGTTTTTTTAATAAAGGCTGAACTCTGTGAGAACGCAACTAGGGGAAGAGAGATGGAAATATTAGTACTTGCCAAACGCATTACCCCAGATTTGAGAGGGAAGCAACAGAACAAGAAGAGGCAGTCAGCAAATAACCCTAAGTAATCTAAATATGGCACTAGAGCCAGAAGATTGGTCTTAAGTGTTTTCTGACAGGCTTCATCAAGGACATTGGACATATGATCTGGCATTGAGCAAGGGGCACTAGGAATGGGTTGCCAAATAATTACCCAATCAAAGTCATTAGTTGAAGGTACTGATAGGATGCACTAGAAACAAGATAGTTTTGCAGGGAGAGAATGGCATCCTAAAGATGATGACTACAAGATTCTTGAAAGTGAAAGCAGAATGAGTGATGTAAGCTGGGAGAGGATGGAAGCTTTATGGCCCATGTTAAGAAATTAACCAGATGATCCTTCCAATAATATCAGAACTAGGGGTGTCATCTAGTTGAGCGTGATTGCTGGTTAATCACTTAGTTCAATAATCTAATGTCATTTATTTATTGATCGAGTTAGGTTTTGCAGAATCTGCGTTTACCACCAAATGACCATTTAGAGGTCAATTGTGGGAATTTCCGGTGGAAAGCCAATAAATCCATTGCCAAGCATCTGAAGAAGGTTCCGCTGCTAATTTAGAGCTTTGATAATTCATGCCAAGGATGCTTGAAGTTGTATTTATTTATGAATTTATTTACAATTGACTGGTGACTCATGCAGAGGAAGGATCAACTAATTTAATATTCAGTGATCAGATGAGCGATTTGGTAGGGAATTATTACCAGGAATACTGAGATTTATTAGAAGTGCTGGCTTGGATAACCAAGGGGTTTAGTAGACGAAGTAACCTATAGTAAAAATAATCATTCATTTACTCCAAATAAAGATCTCTCTTTGCCATACTTATTTTAATTGTTAGTAGTTTGGCAGCTAGGTTATAAAATTTTGAAACTAGAGTTCCCTGAAGTTGGCGCAAGGTGATGCATCTGGAGTGGCCAATGATGCCAGCTCCGATACCTCAGCCCTAGGAGGAACAGGCGAATACCTGGCCAACTGGCCACCAATGATGTTGCTGGCTGGCTGTCAACCCTGAAGAGTGTAGCGTAGGTGTGCCTTGGCCACCCAGGATGTGGGAAGGACTTGAAGGGGCACACCACAGGCCCTGGGGCTAAGGTGAAGTCATTGTTCTGCTGTGTTGTAAGTTGGACGCAGACATATAAGGGGTTGGTATGCCTATGAAGGTGAAACAGCAAAGGGTCAACCAGTCTTCATACTGGTTGGCCTGGCACACTAGTGGAGCCCACAGTCAATTTTGTGATAGCCCAACTTTGATGAACTTGGCTGGCAAAGTGAAGGTCATAAGCTGCAACATCTTGATTTAGGATGGTTTCAAGATTGGAGGGGTTCAGAGCTATGGATAGAGCCTCAGTTACTTGGGTCATCAATTCTGCGTAGGGGAGATTGAAATATTTGCAAAATCCAATGGATAGTTCAGTTGACAGAACAGCTGGTTTGCAAAGCTTGCTGAATCAGAAAAGGAACTCTGGAAGCAAGTCAGATCTGGTGAGTAATGAACTATCAAGAACAGAGGTCATTGCTTCAGGCAGTTTGACAATGATTGTAAAGTATCTGTGAATGGAGCCAAATCCAGGAGAGTTTTATAATCTAATTTGGGAATTGATAGCAGAGGGAGGATTGGTCATGAGTCATTTGAGACAATTGCTAACCTGGTTTCATAGGGATTGGATACCATTTCTGGTAATTCCATGGAAGGATTGGCTACAGGTACTTGACTGGGAGTATGAGACCTAGGGGGACTATAACTGAGGTTTTGTTGTGAATATTGACTCATCATTTGGGAGAGCTGAACATCTTTATCAGACATTCTGTCAAACAGTTTTTGGCATCATGATTCTGATTTTGACATATGAGCTGGATGAGAGGGGGGATGTCAGACTTTTATAAGTTGATATCATGCACTTTGGAATCAACTAAGCTCTAATTTCGGAGAAATTAATCTCAAAACTAATGAGATAAGTTCTATAGAGAATAATTAAGAATATATGAGCCAAGTGGTGTTGGGATTTTTGCCCATATTCCCAGCCTGCTAGATTACCTGGTGTCACTAGGGGAAAATTTCCTAAAGCGAAGTGAATTGGAAATTGGTTGGCCCAATTTTGGAGGAACTATGTTTGGGGGATTTTGGGATATTCGCCTGGTTGTATCCATCAGAGATTGATCCAGATGAATACCTAATATCTCATTGGGTGGAGTGGCTGATGAAATAGGGGCATCTGATAGTGATTAACTATCAGGTGTACCAATTGGGATTGGTCAGGTTTCATCAATGACTGATTGGGAATGAGTAGTGAGTTGTGAGGTGAGTGATGCCACCTGCAACTAGCAAATTGATTGGTTGGTGAAGTGACCTGCCATAATGGGTAAAAAGTCCCATTACCTAAGCAGGTCGCTAGCCAATTATGGTTGGTTTGCTTGGATTGAGAGGAAAATGTTAGGGACACGTTTTCTGACTCTTTCCGTTTGAGGTCTTGAGGATGTCCAATGATGGAATCCTAGCCAGGATGGGGAAGACCATCGCTGCTGAGATGAGGAAGGGTGATTCAATGGCAATGGCTGCCGTTTCATCAAAGAGGTGTCAACTGAGGGTTAGACGGCTGAATCCCCCCTATAAATTCCCTAGGATTCACTATAATAAAAAACACAATTACTACAAATTTTATTATTACTACCAAGGTTAACATACATTAAAACATTATTAGTTTTATTGTAGATTTGGTTATAGTTAGACTATCAGCATCCAGTGTGAAGTTCCATCTCAAGGATATTATTGCAGAAGGCAATAATTGGAAGACTCTCAGAGAGAAGAGTAGAGATCTGAGCGGGGATCTAGAGATGAAGGGAACCACAAATCAGGGATAGCTGCCAACTGTGTGTTGGGCCAAAAGAGACTGTCATCAGAGATCTTGACAAAGATCAAGTGGACAGTAATACAGGGAATGAATCCCTACGAGTATGACTTATCAAGTATTTAATTGGAAGTACTGGCCAAAGCGTTGGGCCTGATAATAGTTCTAACTCAACTACAGATAATAGTCTCCATACTATTATCAGATAATATATTCTTTACAATGTGAGGTGCACAAGGAAACCAAACCTGTGCAGTAAAAAGGTTACTGGGTTGATGACTGATAATCAACTCCTAAGTAAATTTTTACAAGTTGGTGCTCACTACAGGGGTAGTTGAGTAGAAGAATCTATCAATAATGTCATATAAAGAAGAGATGCGCAAGTTGTGGACTGAGATCGCCACAGTGAATCAGAATGCCTTAAACTCAGCAGACCATCGGGAGTTTGCAGCCTTGGAAGAGCGAGTAACCAAGGTGGAGGAAGGAGTTGAAAACGTAGCCAACTTCAGGAATGAGTTACTTGGCAAAGTAAACTCATTAAAGAGGAAAGAAGGAGACCTTGTTTGAGAGGTCCTATTCCTGAAAATGGAGCATGAAGCAGATCATGTTCATTTGAGAAAGTTCAGTGTGGACATTGAGAAATTGATGAAAGAAGTAGAGGATTTGAAAGCCCACAGATGTGCATGTGAGCCTGATATGGCCAGTGATGCTGAAGAGGGAAGTCCTCAAACAATACTTGGGAAGATGAATACCCTGAGAAATATGCCACCCGCATTTAATGCTATTTTGGAGATGACATGCCCAAAGTCACTCCACAAGTGAGCTGAGTAGCCAAACCAAGAGAATCGGCCCAAAATGACTGGAGGAATTTAGAGCAACACCTAAATTGCCCACATTCCATTGGGATAACGCCCCAGCATTTTTCTGACTATTTGACATGACCATGAATGGATATGGGGACTGTCAAAAGGCGTTGACAGTCATGAACTGTTTGGACACAGACTGCCAGAACCTAGTGTTACCCCACTTGGAGGGGGACAGCTGGTCATATGCTGAGGCTAAAGTGGCCATAATGAAGGAGTTTGGTAGTCCAACCCATATGTCAAAATGCAAGCAAGAATTTATGGGAATTCAATTCCATAAAGATGAGTCTCTTGCAAGCTTTGCGGATCAATTTTACCAGGAGTTGCAGATCCTGGCTGGAGCAAAAGTGTTAGATGACTTTGATGCAAGAATCGCTTTGCAAGTGGCCCTTCAGCCCTATTGCAATTTGCATCAAATGATGTCTACTGTATTTGTGACTGAGATAACTACCTCGCAAATGGTAGATAACCTGAAGATTTTGGGAGCGACGTTTGATGCCCCAAATAGAAGCTTCAAGTCCAATCCAGTCCAAAATCTGAATCCCATGAAGGGAAGCAAAGGAGCAAAGGAGACTTTTAACCAAACTGTGCTGGGAAATAAGCCCAAGGATTTCAAATGGTTAAATAAGAAAGAGAAGGTCTGCTTCCAGTGTGGCGGGAAAGGACATTTCGCCACACACTGCAAAAAGCCAAAGGATCAAATTAACGTGGTCCAGGCTAAAGAGACAGCAGTAGCCAAAGATTTGGGAAAAGGTCCCACTGCCTAGACAAGGAACAGTCTAGAGCGGCGGAGAAACCTGTTCCTCCCAATATCATGAATGAAGAGATAGATATTAGTGATCTGTTTGTAGATGATGAGCAGGATCAGCTATATCAAGTGGTCAACATGGATATAAATGCCGTGACCAGAGCTGGGGCAAAGAAGATCGACCCTGAGATAGTTCAGGAAGTTGCCTGGCCATATGCCCAACAACTGGTGGAGAAGATTTGGACCGCCAAGAATCCTGATGAGTTAGCAGATGTTCAATTAGATGAGGCCAATCTGTCAATCCCCCTAGGCGTGATAAAGGAATCATTTCCTGAATTATCAGCGCAGATTATTCATACCCTAGATTCAGCTAATAACGCCGCAATTCACTCAGTAAATACTCTATTACAATACTCTGAGTGTACATATATAGATATTCAAGTGAATTGAGTGAGGGTGAGGGTGATAGTTGACAGTGGAGCGCCCATCAATATTGTGTCAACCAAGCTGGTGAAGAAGATGAAGATCTCTCCAGACTTGGAACACAAGAAAGAATATGGAACAGCTGGGCCAAACACCACCGTTTCCTGTGGAGCGTATAGTGCGCTGCCACTACAATTTGGGTCATTGGTGGTATCCACGCCAGCAATAGTTTTGGCGAACCAAAACTACAATATCCTGATCAGAACAGAGTTTCTGTGGAAGTACGGAGTTAAATGTAACTTTGAGGATAATACATTGACCATCCTGGGTCAGACGTTACCATTGGTATACCAGAAGGATGGTGAAGTTCCGTTGAACTGGAGAAACAACTTCATTAATCTGATATACAATGATGGCATTGTACCAATTCAATACCAATTAGTTGGTAGGAAGTGATGAGAGATGCTGGCGGAAATCCTAGAAAACTGGGGAATTCCCTTAAGGATCAAGAAGGAAAGGACCATACTGGCCAGATTGCAGATGATAGTTGACACAGGGTTGACTTTAGAGATTCTGGAGCTGTTGTATGGAGAAGTTGGAAGCCCCTGGAAGAAGTCCAGAGTGGAGCCATGGGTGGCTCCTGGGATAATAATGCCAGGCCATGGAGAAATATGAGTTCTCTTGGCGAATTTGAGCGAAAAACTGATGAAGATCAAGAGGAATCAAATCATCACATTTATTCATTTAATCCTGATGGCAGAATTGAGATGATTCCATGATTTTGGGTCTCTCAAGGAAATGGGATTACCAGCTGGGGTGGCCAAAAGCATCAACCTATTGGTTGATTGAGAGCAGCTCGCAGATCTGCTGGAAGGGCAGAAGGAGGAGGTGCTCAAATTATTTGAGAGATATTGGGAAGTGTTTGCTCAGGATGACCATGATTTGGGATGTGCATGAGATGTAATTCACAAGGTCAACACTGGGGAAAATCTACCAATAAGGATGAGACCAATCTGAAGATCAAAAGCTGCCAAAGTGGTAGTGGAAGATGAGATCAGCAAACTAGTGAAGCATGGGCTTCTAGTTCCGTCATCAAGTCCCTGGGCAAGTCTGATTCTGATGTAAAGAAAAAAGATGGATCAAATTGGGTAGTGATTGACTATCAGAGGCTGAACAAAATTATGAAGAAGGATTTGTATCCCCTACTGAGGATTGATGATGCGCTGGATCAATTAGGAGAAGCAAAGTATTTCTCCTGCAATGGACCTAATCTTGGGATATTGGCAGATTGACTTGCCAGAAGAAGACCAAGAAAAATGTGCGATTATCACCGCACAGGGGTTATACCAGCTGACGAGGATGCCCCAGGGTCTTTGCAATGCGCCTGCGACGTTTCAGAGGGCCATGGACGCGATATTGAGCGACCTGAAGTTGTTGTGCATCCTGGTATATCTGGATGATATCAATGTGTTCAGTAGAACGTTTACTGATCACCTCCATCACTTGGAAGAAGTTTTTAAGAGACTGTCCGCGGCTAACCTGAAGATCAAGCCAAGGAAGTGCCACTTCTTCAAGAAGGAGCTGGAATACCTGGGATTTGTGATTAATGCAAATGGATTGCAGCTGCAACCCCAGAAGATAGCAGCTATTGAGCGCATGGCTGTGCCAAAGAGTGTCCAAGACATCCAAGTATTTCTTGGGATGGTCGGATACTACAGAAGATTTATTTGGGACTTTGCCCAAATAGCCAAGCCTTTGTTTCATTTACTAAAGGATCCAAAAAAGGATTTGTATGGAATGAAGAGGCCCAGGACTCCTTTGATGAGTTACGCCAGTATCTGATAAATTCGCCAATCTTGAAATATCTGAATTTTGATTGGGAGTTTATCATTCAAACTGATGCTTTTGTTGATGGCGATTGGCGCCATACTGAGCCAAGTAGATGAACTTGGGGATGAACATCTGGTGGCATATGTGAGCTGGACACTCTCAGCCGCTGAGAGGAACTACACCGTGACTGAGCATGAATGCCTTGCGGTCATTTACACCTGTAAGCAGTTTTGGGTGTATGTCCACGGAATGCACTTTAAGGTGGTGACGGACCACTCTTCACTGCATTGGCTGCACAATCTATGGGAACTGGAAGGATGACTGGCCTGATGGGCACTTAAGCTTCAGGCTTATGATTATGAGATAGTCCACCAAGCGGGGGCTTCTCACCAGAACGCAGATGGCTTATTGCAGTTACCAATGGTCCAGTTGGTATACCCGCAGGTGGATGAGCTATTCCAGAGAATGGTCAAAGGAAGAATCGAGGATGAGCCTTGAGAAATCCAAGGTGCACTTCAAAAAGTGATGGAAAACACCAAGACTATGGATGGACAAGTATTCAAGAAAATAAATGGGAAACAGCTATTATTCCTGAAACCATCAGAAAGAGCAGCAATAGTTCAAGCAGCTCACAAGGTTGTTGGGCATGGAGGCCTGAGAAAAACAATTAATCATATTTATCAGTATTATTACTGGGAATTGATTAACTATGATGTTGCAGATCATCTGGCTTGTTGCATGGAATGCCAGCTGCATAAACCACATAAGAATACAACCAGATACTGACTGGTCTGACCTGGATTTTCATGGCACATGGTGTCCATTGATATGATGGGACCGCTGGTGATGAGCACAGGAGGAGTCAAGTACATCATAGTAGCCATCGACCATCTAATGAGATGGGTCTAAATGAAAGCCCTAACCAGAGTTGATGCTACCAGTACTGCGAGATTCATCCTGGATCAAGTAGTATACCAGCATGGATGTCCACAAGTCCTACTGAGTGACAATGGGACCAACTTCACATATCACATGATCCCAAGGCTAAATGAAATAATGGGGATCCAAGGAGTTGTGTCAGTACCATACCAGCTAGAGATGAACGGACTGGTAGAATGGGTCAATGGGACGCTGGATGCAACGCTGAGGAAGCTAGTCACAGGGAGAACTTCTACATGAGGATCGTACCTGAGTTCAGTGACATTCGCCTACAACATTAGTCATCATACGGTGACAGGAAAGATGCCATTTGAATTACTATATGGGAGGAAGGCCGCGTTGCCGCTGATATTATATTTGGTAGTAGAACCTATGTCAGGGATGAGTACTGAACAATA
Organism: Massospora cicadina; assembly: GCA_022478985.1. Taxonomy (NCBI): domain Eukaryota; kingdom Fungi; phylum Entomophthoromycota; class Entomophthoromycetes; order Entomophthorales; family Entomophthoraceae; genus Massospora; species Massospora cicadina. The sequence goes on from JAKSZP010002675.1 coordinate 242,163, forward strand.
CCTGAACTGACTGATGAGTATCCTGATTGATATGCAATTGCAAGCATTTGATACAACCTTGAAGAAAATGATATGATCAAAATTAACGGATGATAAGAACTGACCAGCATTAGAAGAATATCAAATAGGAGAAAGAGTTGCCTATTGTAATATGCATGGTTTCGGATGAAGAAACAAATTGGATGCATTACGGTTGGGTCTGTTCAAAGTAATTGCCAAGATGGCGACTGATGCTTACTCCATCAAGAATCTCTTGGATGGAAGAGTAGTAAATCGAATTAAGTCTAAAGCATTGGATCAAAGAAAAAAATAAAAGACCATCTAGGATAAAAAAGAAAAAAATAAAAGAGTTCCCAAAGGACTGATGAACCATTAAGTTGGTCATGTCCTGATGATTAGGTCAAATACCAAAAAAGGACCTCTGAACCAATATAGATGGTTAATTCTGAAAAAAGGACCTCTGAACCATAGAAAACTGGTAGGTTTAAGTGCCTAGGACCCAGTTTGGGGGAAAAGATGGACCTCTGAACTGAAACAAGGTCAAGTCCCATAGGAAAAAAAGAGATAAAAAAAAAATTGATAAAAGATATTGGAAAAAAAGAGATTTTTAAAATGCATAGAAAAAAACCAATATATTTATTATAATTTTTATTATTTATTGGTTGTCCTCAGTATGGGGATGAGTGAACCTATGTCACCTCTTGGGGGAGGGAGGATGGATTGCGGTAGGAAGAAATAGCCATCAAAATTGATATGCGATCAACACTTGCAAGGGTGAGACCTACATGAAACCACGTTTGTTGAGAGGACGCTGAGCCCTGAGAAAACACAACTAGGGGAAAGCAACTTGATATGTCAGAAGAAGCCAATTGCAAAACCCCAGAGCGGGGAGGAAAAAAGCAATAGAGGAAGAGGCAATTGGAGAATAACCCCAAGTAATCCCAATAAGGCACCGGTGCTGGGAGATTTGTCTTGAGCACCTGCCAATGGGCTTCATCAAGGACACCGGACATGTGGGCCAGCAATGAAGAGGGAATGCTCGATGGAGGTTGCCAAATCATGCCCCCTATCAAAGCCATCAGCGGAAAGATAGCAATGAGAAGCCTTGAAGAAGAGGTAGTTATGCAAAGAGCGGATTGCATCTTGCAAATGACGACTATGGGCTTCCTGGAAACTAAAACTGAACAACCAATGGAAGCCAGGCAAGTCTGGAAGTTTTATCAACCAACTTTGAAGAACTTGGCCAGCAAAGCAGAGAGCATAAGTGACAGTATCCCGATCCAGAAGGTTGTCCAGATCCGAGGGATTCAGCATTAATGTCAACACCTCAGTAACTTGGGCCCGGAGTTCAGTGTAGGGGAGCTCAAAATGTATGATGTTCCTGATTGAAAGCTCAGAAACCAGCACAGTGGGTTTGTAGAATTGACCAAATTGGAAGAGAAACCCAGGGAGCAAGTCCAACCCAGCCAAGAATGAATGATTCAAAGAGACTGGCATGACCTCCAGAGCATCAACAATGATGTTTGGAGCATCAGCGAAAGGAGCTGAATCCAGGAGGGTTTCAAAGTCCAACTTGGTGATTGACTGCTAGGGAAGAGTCAGCTGATAGTTGTTAGAAATGATGGCAAGCCTGGTTTTGGAGGGATTGGTTACCATTTATGGTAATTTGATGAAAGGACTAGCTGCTTGTGCCAGACTAGGCGTATGAGTCCTAGAGGGACCATAGAAGAGGTTCTATCAAGCATCCTGACTCATCTGCTGGAAGAGGCGGCGGTCCAGATCTTACAAACTGTTAAGAAGTTGCTGGTAGCGGGATTCTTAGTTTGACATATGAGCAGGACTAGAGGGGGATGTCATACTTATATATAAGTTGACATTATGCACTCTATAATCCATAAGGCTCCAATTTTGGGAAATTAATTTCAAAAATTAATGAGATAAGCTTTCTGAGGGAAGAATTAGTATCACTTACAGCCAAGAGGTTATGATTGAAATAATGAGGGCAATTAGAAATAAGTATTCTTAATCAAGCCGCGAAATGAACATCGATGGCAAGAGTCTCCTGTCTAGGATGAGGAGAGAATCAGGAATCCAAGGACGCTGGACCAAGAATCCTGAATATGACAGCAGGTCATATACTCTAATGGGGGAAAACTGGATCCTGGGAATAATATCATCACAAGTAAATCAATCAGCCTGGAATGACAAGAGGTCATGGGGACCGCGCTCTGAGTAGGTGGTAGCAAGGAGTAAGAGGAACAATGCCATATGTCAAAGGTCATCTCAAGCAGCATTGAATATTGACGAGTGTACTCTGCTTGAACCAGTGAAGTTTTCAACCAGGTGTCCAAAGCAGTGTTCCCATGCCCCAGTCCTTTTCTTACTGGAAATCTAGGAAAGAGGGGGATGTGTTAGGATTTTTTCCCATATTCCCAGCCTGCTAGATTACCTGGTGTCACTAGGGGAAAATTCCCTAAAGCAAAGTGAATCAGAAATTGGTTGGCCCAAATTTCAGAGGAACTACATTTGGGGGATTTTGGGATATTCGCCTGATTGTATCCATTGGGGATCAATCCAGATGAATACCTAATATCTCATCAGGTAGAGCAGCCAATGAAATAGGGGCATCTGATAGTGATTAACTATCAGGTGTACCAATTGAGATTGGTCAGGTTTCATTAATGACTGATTGGGAATGAGTAGTGAGTTGCAAAGCAAGTGATGCCACCTGAAACTAGTGAATCAATCGGTTGGTGAATTGACCTGCCATAATGGGTAAAAAGTCCCATTACCTAAGCAGGTCGCTAACCAGTTATGGTTGGTTCGCTTGCATCAAGAGGAAAATGTTAAGGACACATTTCTGATTCTTTCCTTCGAGGTCTCAAGGATGTCTAATGTCAGAATCCTAGCCAGGAGGGAAGACCATCGCTGCTGAAATGAGGAAGGGTGATTCAATGGCAACGGCTACCATTTCATTGATGAGGTGTCAACCAAGGGTTAGACGGCTGAATCCCCTATAAATTCCCTAGGATTCACTAAAATTAAAAAAACATGATTGCTACAAATATTATTATTACTACCAATATTAACATACATTAAAACATTATTAGTTTTATTGTAGATTCAGTTATAGTTAGACTATCGGCATCCAGTGTGAAGTTCCATCCCAATGATATTATTGCAGAAGGCAATAATTAGAAGACTTTCAGAGAGAAGAGTAGAGATCCAAGCGAGGATCTAGAGACTTAGGGAACCACAAAGCAGGGATAGCTGCTGACTGTGTCTTGGGCCAAAGGAGACTTTCATCAGAGGATCTTGACAAAGATCAAGCGGACAGTAATAGAGGGAATGAATCCCTACGAGTATGACTTATCTAGTATTTAATTGGAAGTACTGGCTGAAGCATTAGCCTGATATTAGTTCTAACTCAAATATGGATAATATACTCCATACTATTATCAGATAATATATTCTTTACAATGCGAGGTGCATGAGGAAACTGAACCTGTGCAGTAAAAAGGTTACTGGGTTGACGACTGATAATCAACTCCTAAGTAAATTTTACACCTGGTGTCCGAGGTGGTATTCTTCTATCTTGATCCTATTCTCACTGGAAATCTAGGCAATATGGGATATGTGTTATATTTTTGCCCAAATTCCAGCCATCTAGATTACCATGGGTTGCTAGGGGATAATTCCCTATGGTGAGTTAATTGGATACTGGTTGACCCTGTGTCAGGGTACCTAAGTTTGGGGGATTTTTGGTAATTCTCCAGTATCAGATCCATTGGGGATCTATATGGGTAAATGCTTAAGGTCTCGTTAGGAAGAGTTGCCAATGAAATGGGGGATCTGATAATTGATCAATATTTACTATCAGGTGTGCCAGTTTGGGATTGGTCAGGTTTCAACGCTATTTAATTGGGAATTTAAGGAGCAAGTTCAAGGTGAGTGATGCTGCCTGCAAATAGCAAATCTATCAGTTGGTTTGCAACCTGCCATAATGGGTAACAAGTCCCATTACCTAAGCAGATCGCTTGCCAAATATGGTTGGTTTTCTGGGATTATAAGGAAAACGTTAGGAACACGTTTTCTGACTCTTTCCATTATAGATTTTGAGGATGTCAGATGAAGGAATCCTAACTAGGAAGGGGAAGACCATTACTGGTGAGACAATGAAGAGAAATCAATGGCAAAGGCTGCAGTTTCATGGCTGAGGCGCCAACTGAGAGTTGAGCGCCAAATTCCCTCTATAATTTCCCTTGATAATTCACTTTAATAAACAACAATGAAAAGTTGAATAAAGCATAATTTATTATTGGTTTTAATTCTATTCATCTTCAGGAAGATATTTGCTGTGTGCTTTAATTGAGGACTCTTTAGTAGGAAAGGCTAAGGATTGAGGATCTTTATATGAGAAGCTGAGCTGAGATGAAAATTGATGCTAACTTTGCCACCAAAGGAAAGGCCGTAAACTAAGGATCTGAGTATGGATCAAGTTAGGCGGATAAGGGTATAAATCCCTACTAAAGACATCTAGAGTATTTTGAGGAGGATTAGCAATCAAGCGTTGGAACAGAAATTAGTTATCTATCTAACTACGGTCAATAGTCTTCACGCTATAATTAATCAACAATCATATATTATCAGACAATGCGAAGAGTGCACATACCAAACCTGTGCAGTTATTGATTAAAGGTTACTATTTGTGAACGAGCAGCAAAGCCCCTAAATTTTAACACCTGGGGAGATCAAGGTTATACCTGTGAATCTACAAATGGAACCATTGAAAATCTGCTGACACCAAATAGCGGCATATTTACACCTGGCCCCTTTTAAGGAGGTTCTTCTGGTTCACAAGTTCAGGTTGCTGGATAAATTTGGTTTGCCTGTCAAACTGCAGCTTGGAATATGGTAGTTGTAACACACATAAATTTAATGGGATTATTGGAAGACCAGAAATATCAGGTGGAAGCTTTAAATCAATATACAAGGATATATTTGCTGTTGATGACCACAATTTAGAGTGTGTGTAGGGAGTGGTCCATCGAGTGTAAACTGTGGATCATCCCCACATCAAGTCCCAGCCAATCAGCCAATCTAGTGCAGCTGAAGAAGTAGTTGCCAAGGATATCGGAAAGCTGCTGGAGCAAGGGATGCTCAAACCATCAAAGAGTCCATGGGCTTCGCCTGTTCTGATTATAAAAAAGAAGGACAGTACCAAACGGGCAAATATAGACTACCAGAAGCTCAACAGCATTACCAAAAAGGACTTATATCACTTGCCAGGAATTTACAATGCCTTGAATCAGTTGGGAAGAGCTCAATACTTCTCTGTGATGGACTTAATATCTGGCTACTGGCAAATCGAGTTGCCTGTGGCAGAACAGGAGAAGTGCGCCATTATCACGTCCAAGGGGCTTTTTCAATCTGCCCATAAGCCTCAAGGATTATGTAACGCCCCAACTACATTTCAGCAGGCCATGGACACCATTCTTGGCGACCTGAAGCTGTCGTGCATCCTTGTGTACCTCAATGATATTAACATCTTTTTGTGTACATTCTCTGAGCATCTTACCCACTCAGAGGAGGCCTTCTGCTGGCTTAATAAGGCCAACATCAAGATCAAGCCTCGAAAATGTCACTTCTTTAGATATCAGTTGGTGTACATTAAAATTGTAGTAGACGCGACAGGACTTAAATATCAGCTGGCCAAGGTGGAAGCTATTCAGAAAAAGACTGCATCAACCAGTAGGCGGGACATAGAAGTATTCTTGGGGATGGTGGGTTAGTACCGCCACTTCATCCCTAACTTCAGTTGTATTGGGGGGCCGTTATTTGAGCTATTTAAAAGGATGCTGTGTTCAAATGGAAAGAACGCCAACTGTGCTCCTTTGACACCCTTTGGATGGCATTGGTTAGTGCGCTAGTGCTACGCTATCTGAATTTTGATAAAACACATTCATTGTACAGAAGGATGCATCCCTTTCCACAGTTGGGTCGGTCCTATCCCTAAAAAGATGTGTAGAGGGAGGAGCAACCCTTGGCGAACTGCAATATGAGCCTGAATAGCCATGAACGCAATTATACTGTTACCAAGCAGGAGTGCTTAGCAGTGATCTAAGTAATAAGCAATTCAGGGTGTTAGCATGGATTAAGTTTAAAGTTGTAATGGATCATGCTTTGCTACATTGGTTTTAGAATCTCAAGGAATCTGAAGGGCACTTGGCCCAATGGGCCCTCAAACTGCAGGCTTATGACTTTGAGATCCTCCAATGACCTGAGCAAAACACCAGAAAGCTGATTGCTTGTCAAGGCTACCTAAGATTGCAGTTATGGCAGATCTAAGTGACACGATGTATGATAAGATGCTCAGCGGAAAGTAAAATGATGAGATGCATCAAGTCATAAGGGCATTTAATGAAATGTGAGCCAATACTTTTAAGATTAATGGGGAGTTATACAAATGGGTTGGAGATTCAATGGTGAACTTTCCGCAACTATCAGTGTTGGGATTTTAACCAGATGAATCCTTCCAATAATATCTAAATTAAGGGTTTTGGTTAGTTGGCGTAATTGCCAGATAATCGCCTAGTTCAATACTATTTAATGTTATATGTTTATTTGAGTTTAGGTTTAATGGAAGCTGCGTTTGCTGCCAAAATGCCATCTGAAGATCGTTGTGGGAGTTTCCAGCAGAAAGTTGATGAATCCCTTATGAATTGTCCACTATGGTTCCGTTGACTAATTTGGAGCACTGGCAACTCATGCCAAGGATGCTCAAAGTCCATATTAATTAACAAATTTATATACAATTGACCAGCGACTTTACGCTGAGGATGGATTGACTTAATATTGATAATTCAGTGATCAGATGATCAGATCTGGAGGAATCGCTATGAAGTATGAATGAATGAGTTTACGATCTGATAGAGGTTTGGAATCAAGAGGCTGATGGGTTTTCCAGTAGCTGATTGGCCAAAGAGTACTTGGGCGCAGTAGCCCTGAAAGTAGTATAAATAGTCATTCATTCCCTCCTAATAAACATATCGCTTGCACCAATTGTACTTTTAATTTGATAGTAGCTTAGAGCAGCTAGAGTAGGAGTAGATAGGACTAGGGATCCCCAATAGGCGTGGGTGATCACGCCTGAAGTGGCTGGAACTGCCAGCTCCCATGCCTCCTCCTTATGAGAAACCAGTGGGAACCTGGCCAGCTGTCTACCAGTGGATGAGCTGCATAGCCACCAACCCTAGCGGGGTGCAGCGCGGGAGGTTCCATAGCCGCCCAAGAAGGGGGCAGGACTTGCCGGGGCATGCCTAGATGGGTTGGTGAAGGGTTGCAAGAGTGGGGCAGCGCAGGAGTGCCTGTGCTGACCAGGAAGGGGGCAGGACTTGCTGGGGAACACGCCAAGGATGCCTGGGGATAAAGGCGAAGCCATTAGTGGTTTGTTGGTGTGTTTTCAGGACTTGTAGTGGTTGGTATGCTAATAAAGGCGAAACAGCAAAGGGCCACCAGTCTTCATACTGGTTGGCCTGTCACACTAGTGGAGCCCATAGTCAATTTCGTGACAATCAGCATGGCCTAGCATTATCATGAGTGCACATAAGGCAGTCAGATATGGGGCATGCATAAGACAATGGAATTGTTGCGCCCTCAGTATTATTAAGAAAACATGAATTTCAATATATTTAAAAACCATTTCCTGCTGCCATCAGTGCCAAGTGGAAAAGTCATTTCGCCAGAAGACTTCCTATTGGTTGGTGAAACTGCATTTTTCTTGGAATATGGTTTTCCTTGATGTTGTTGGCCCTCTTCTAACAAGAGCTAACCAGTCCAAGTACATTCTGGTGGTGGTGTCATTTACTTGGCCAGGTGGGTTGAGTTAAGGTAATGCATAATTGGGGGGCGGCCACAGTGGCCAATTTTGTGATGGGATGTATAATTCAGTAATATGGCTATCCTCAGTTCACCCTTACTGAAATAAGACCAACTTAAATCTCACATTCTACCCAAGCTCAATGAATTGATGGCCATCTGCAGTGTTCTAATAACCCCATATTACCCCAAGTCTAATAGTATGGGTGAGCGAGTTAATGGAACTTATTTGAACATACACCAGAAGTTGGTAACAGATCAATTTTCTTAATGGAGCTCTCTCCTTTCCATCGCCGTCTTCACTTATAACATTAGCTATCATTCCATTACTATGAAGAGCCCTTTTTCTAATTACTGTATGGATGGCACCCTGCTCTTCCAGCGCTGCTCTATGCTTGTGTAGAGGATACCGGCGGAATAGATCCCCAACATAATTTGATTAATCTAGTGGACACGCTAATCAAGTTAAAACCAAAGCATAGTCCTTCAGTTTGGCCAAGAAGTACAGAATCAAGCAGCCAATCAAGTACGGCATAGCAGCATAGCCCAGTTCAAAGATGAGGACTTGGTTCTATTCCATGACCAACACTGGAATGTGCAGAAGCACAAGTAAGTTAACATCTGGATTGGTCCATTTTAGATTATCAACAAGATGAGTGTTGATGCCTACACTTTCAAGGAACCTGCGAGCAGCCAGATCATAAACTGAGTGTATGCAAGCTTCCTTTGGGAGTATAAACAGTAGGAGCCTTATCATATAGTCAAGGGGGGTAATGTTGAGATTCTGATATTAAAGGATGATAAGCCCAAAATAGCCATGGAAGATTGCCCGTAATCTACCAACATTATTCATAGTTATGTTTAACAAGCGCCTTGAGATGAGGTGATATTGGGTCAGAAATGGTAGTTATTGGATCACCTCCAAATCATGTGATAAGGTGATGTCAACATACAACAATTAATGAGGTGTGATGTAAATCAAATGATGAGTGGGTTGTCTTGAACTAAGGTGATTGTGGTTTTAATAAGCGGTAAACTAAGCTGGAACCAATTAGAATATGGCAGAATGAATAGTCTAAGCAAAAGGGTCAGTATTGACCAAAGTTGCTGATATTATTAATATATGGTGATTAAAAGAGGAGGATTGTTGGTAAGAAGAAAGTGAGCGGAGCAGAAGGAATCAGTTTTTTTTGAACAAATAAAGTGGTGTGTCAGAAGCATTTGCTTCATATTGTATTATATCTTTTTTACATTTGTCTTGTGGGCTGACAATCTTCATATTATCCGTCCATTGCTCAGTGAGCTTGACATTGTGCAAAACCCTTACGGCATATCTCAACAATTCTGCCAAATTTATAACAATAGGTACAGGGGTCTATGCTTCTTCGTGGGAAATATGTATCCTTGCTTAGGAAGATCTTTCATAATATGTTATGCCTTTCTATCCAGAATAGCCATTTTAGTCAGCTTTAGATTACCGTTGGTATATATTAGAACACTTGGTGAATGGACATTAAATTGTGACCTGAGCTTCTGATGATCTGATTGCAATGCATATAATTCTAAGAGTTTGAAGAGTTACTTCTTTTTATCATATTAAACACCTTTCATAGCAGGGTCTTCTTCAGTATCTTTCCATTTGTCATATCTACCACTTATATCTCAGATTACAACAATGTTAATTTTTTAAATTTAAACTAATAGCTATACTCCATATTGATGCATTAGTGTTAGCTTTCTAGTTAATACTTATGTTTCTAATAAATTTAGCTTCCATATGCTTAACTTCAATTTCTTCTGCTACATTTATGTTGTTGTACTTAAAATCATACTATATATATCTCAACAACCAAATAAAATTAAGATAAAAACTAGCGTCAGTATTGGTTTCATTTTATTAATCCTGATTGTAAATAAATCAGGTTTTAATATTGGTATAAGATATTGAAAAATTGTTTTAAAATCAAATTTTAGGCACTTATTATTATATCAATCATATATGATCATATAATTTTATCTGATTTCCAGGCTGTGGATTTTCATTTTCCAATGAAATAATAATACTTATCAGAGATTTGTTTCTCGCATACATAGATGATCTTGCCACTTTTTTCTTGGGAATGATTCCTACCAAAATCTTTATCATAGATTTTCTAATTGGTTTCAGTTAGCAATAACTTTTACCTATAAAAGATTACTAGGTTCTTCAATCCATTTTCCATAAATAAACTAGATGAAAAATTCTAATGTATTAATCTCTACTTTATAATATTTTCTGATTAAGATTGCTCAAACTGGAACTACAGTGGTAAATTTTACTTTTCATAATGATCTACTTCTACTTCATTGACACATTTGAAAAGATCCCTTACCTTCCAAACGATTGAATGGACTGCAAGTGTTTCTCTCTTTTTATCTGATTTTAAAATTATTGAGCCTATAAAATTAAACTTCTTTATGTTGATCAGGGTTTATTACCTTAAAGCCATAAGTTTGTTTGTTTATACTGTTATATACACTAAAGCATAAATTAACCAATAATTATGGCTTTTACCATATGCAACTGGTTAGGTTTAGTTGTAAACCAATACAATAATTTTTATGGCCCATTCAAGAGAATTGACGTTTTCTTCATAATTAGCGATATATCATTATAATCCCTAGTTAAGTTAACATTAACTTGTTAAGATCTTAAGACATGTATAATAATACATATGTATAAATCTGTCTTTTTGGAAATCTAAGTTGCATACATGATCATAAAAAGCTTAGACAATATTTAGAGCAGTATATTATTAATTCTCACATCTGTTGGACATTTTCTATCCCAACTGCAAAATAAGAATGATTTGGGTCAGAATCAGTCAAAAAGGTAAATGTCAGCCATTTACAAGTTTTCAATACTAATACAAAGGATTTAAGTGAAACCAATGACTATATCGGCTAAAAGACCCTGGCTGATCCTTGGTTGGTTACTGCAACTTGGGTTAACATGATTTTGAATGCTACATGGGCAATAAACATTAAATTGAGCAGTTGGATTACTCTGACCATGTGGCGGACCCTGGGGCGTCCATTGGATGGTACTCCCCCTGCCACAACCAGGTCCCTTCAAGCACCTACGTGAGACCACCCCCTTTTATAGCTTGGTGGGGTCCCCCAAGATGCAGTAAATAATTCAAATTGGGATTGGTTGAAATTCATCAAATCATTACCCCATGGGTACATTTTGGCAAAAAATAATTCCCCATCCATTGTTTAGCCAAAATTAAGTGAGTATTCTGAGCTTTGATAGGCTGCTTTCCCATATTTCCTAATTCATACTAGACTAAGCTATTCTGAACCTATCATTGAATTCCCCTTGACCTTCAATACAGTTTAAATACTGACTGGTCAGATGTTGAGGAGGTCATTTTCTTTCTTTTATCATGCTAATAATAAAATTCATAAAACCCAGTTATTAGTGCTTAATATTTAATTTTATTTTGAAAGTTTGTGAAATCCAGCGGTGTAAAGTACCAGTGAGTAGAAATCAGTTAGATTCCTACAAAATGGTGCTCACTACAGGGGCGCCTGTACACCAAGAATAGTTGCTCTTGAAAAGCAACTCATCAGCGCCTTATCCCATATTAAAGATCTGGAGCTGCGCCCCTTAAAACTCCATCTAAAAGATAAGTACACCCCTGGTAAAGGGAGTATTGCTTCCTTTTTGTATGTATACAAATCTGATATGCATGGCGCCAAAATAACCAAAAATTTGACACATACTAAACATTTTTAAGTTGCTTGGCACAAGAAATGATAGTGCCTTACATGGACAATCTGCACACTTGGGTAGAAGTGAAGAGGCTCTTTTAGCTGATTTTGTTCAAAGAAGAGTCTTAATAGGGATAAACTGGCCTTTATGCGCCTTATCACGTATGAGGGAAAACTGACCGCTGCCTTTTCTGAGCGATTTTGCCTCGCTGTGCAAAGATTGTCAAAGGCTAACATGATAACCCTGGATTATGCTATTGCAGAAATGTTAACTGAGTTAGCTTCTCACCCCTCTCTCGCCAAGCATATCATTTCAGTGAAACGTTACTTCAAAAATATCCATGGCATAAAGGAGGCTCTGTTAGACGTTGGTGATTTTCAATACCTGTGCAACAATAAATGAAGCTGAGATGGAAAAGTCAGTTCTAATCATTGAGGAGATTTCGCATGTAGAACAGTTAAGGATGAGCACACCTGTATTTATTTCAGGGAAACCTGCTTCCTCAGTGCGAGTCAAAAATGATATCAATCCATTATATAATTTAGAGCCCTGTAAGGTAGCTAATACCTTACTCCCGCACAAGCTCACCAAAGCTGCTGTGCCTTCCCCTCCAGCCAAGCTGGTAATTGCGCACCCTAAGGCTATCCAATCTCCTGTGGCCATCTCCCCTACATCAATCGCGACCTCACCAGTTGTGGGAAATACCCTTGGAGATGAATCTGAGGGGGTGATGATGTAGGCTACTAATTACTGGGAACTCCCACGGAAGTGGAAGTTCCTGATCATTTGAACGCTGAAGGAGTAGATGTCACCAATATACTTGAGGAAACGTACCTCAGCCAAGTTCTAGGGTGCCCAAAAGTTATTGGAACTTCCAGCTATGGTGAAGAGTTCTTGGCTGGCTTGATTTGACCACCTCAGCGGGTCCATACCATGAAATCCATCCTGGATAAATACCCTTAGACTGCTCATAAATTAACCTCCACTTTCCGGCTCTAGGAGGTCTTGGCCTTGTCAATTAACTTTAGAGGAACACTCACCAAGGGTGAAGTGATCATTCAAAAAGGTCTGGGTAATGGCCATCCTGGATACTGGCTCTGGTTAACGTAATCTCTACTAAGATCATTAAAAAGATAAAGCTGGCGCCTTATTTGGAGTACAAAAAAGAGTTTGGAACTTCCAGCCCAAATAACTCTTACGCCATTGGGGAATATTATTCCCTTCCCATTCGAATTGGGAAGCTTATCTTATCAGCCCCTGCAGTGGATTTGGACAAAAACGCCTACAATATGCTCAAAGGTACCCAGTTTATGATAAAATATGAGAGAATTTTCAACATGAAGCGAGATTTCCTCTCTTTGCTCAACTATGAAGTCCCTTTGGTCTTGTCCAATAATGATCTTAGCAAGAACGAATACTCTTGCCTGGTTGAATATCCCTTTTCAGCTATGTCTTAACATTATACCCCTCTGGGTGCAACACAAAGAAATTTTCTGATTCAGTAGATTCTAGGGATGGTATCCCTTTCTATGCTGCAGGCAAGGTCTTGATTAAGCCTGGTGAACAACGAGTAGTTGAAACAAAAATTACGTTCCAAATCCCAAACCACTGGTTGTTGACCTCATAAGTATTGAGGGCGTTAGTCCCTTGGAGCCTCAGTTATTACCTGGAGTTCTTGACCCAGCTTACCAGAGTCCTATTATTCTTCTGTTGGGGAACCTCACCGCAAAGGATATAGTTGTAAGAAAACACTAGGAGATTGGCAGAGGCTTGTTAGTCCCTGTGGAGGACATTAAACAAATTCACTCCATTTGGCTCTATGTTGGATATGGGCCTTCCAATGGATAACTTGGTATGTACCTTACCCAATGTCAATATCTTGGATGAGCTGACCCCATATAAGCTGGAAAAAGTCCATACTCTCCTAGACGACTATAGTAACATATTCTCCAAATCTGATAATGACTATGGCCACCTGAAGGGCTGGTGCCACTCCATTGATGTTGGTGATGCCCATCTTATTAGGTCCAAAACTTAACACAAGTCAAAGGTGGAGAAACAGAAAAATGAGGACGGAGATCCAGCAGTTATCAGACGTAAATTCACTAGTTCCTTTACAAGGACCTTGGTCTTCCTTTTCTTTTTAATTAAAAAGAAAAATGGAGGTCATCAGATAGTCTTGGACTACCGCAAGTTTAATACCTCACAAAGAAGGATAGCTATCATATCCCCCGCATTGATAACGCCCTGGCCCAACTCTCTATCTCTAACTTCTCCGCCATGGACTTGGCCATTGGCCATTGGCGAATGGACCTTTATCCTCAAGCCTAGCAGAAATGCGCTCTTATTTGTATTGAGGGTCTCTTCAAACTCAAATGATTACCCCAAGGGTTGTGCAACGCACCTGAATCTTTCCAGCATGCGAAGGATCACAATTTTCAGGACAAAAAGTTGACTTGTGTCATCATCTATCTTGATGACATCACAGTGTCCAAAACCTATAATGAACATTTTGATCACTTGAGGAAGGTTTTAATGTTTATGTATGTTTAATATTATGTTAACTCTCATAATGTACATTCTTCTAAAGAAAATTGGATTTCCTTGGCCACTTCATTTCTAAAGAAGCAATTCAACCCATACAGGACAAGGATGAAGCGATATAAAAAATGCCTCCCCTTAAAAATATACGGAATATACAGGTATTTCTAGGGATGATGGGGTATTACCCCTAGTTTATCCCTAAGTTCGCCCAACTCAGTGAGCCCCTTGTCCGTCTATTAACCAAGAATACCCCTTTTATTGGGGTGCTGAACAAAAGGCCACTTTTGAGACGCTGAAGCAACTACTACAAAAAAATTCTTATCCTATGGCACCCATATTATAATAAACCGTTTATCTGTTTACTGACGCCTCAGACTACGCCATTAGGGACATTTATTGAGATTTTTGAGGATTAGCTCGCTTATTAATTATATTTCTGTTTTAATAGTTGTATTGAATTGCAACTGATAAATCCTTCATTATGCTATGTGTCTTATAGTTTTTTCTAACCATTTGAAAGCTCACAAAGCTAAAAACAATAATTAAGTCTTTTGGTCTTCTTTTATATATTTTCCCTCTCTAATCAGGAACGCTCCAGACACAGGTCATTATGATAAGCTTCCCTGAATGCTTATATACACTTCTTAATATGAAAATTAAATTGATATAAGATATTATAAGATAAAAATATAATTAAATAAAAATATGATGTTTTTATTTAGGGCAAAACGCCAGTATTTTATACCTTTAGAAATCTCCTGGCCAGAATCATCTATTAGATGAGTTCATTAAAACCATGCCAATCCGCTATATATTATGGCAGTGGTTATAAAAATATCCCTAAGTTAAATTAACCTTAAATTAACTAAATTACAATTACTTCAGCCCAAAATGGAGGCACTACTACTCTTAATGTTTGGAAGATTTCAAGTTTTATATTAGCACTTCAGTGGTGTATATTCACCTCTCAATCAGCCAAATTACGTTTCTTTATACAGCTGACAAAATACAATAAATAGGGAAAAAACATATGAAGTTTTTTTATGATTCACCCCTAATTGGGACATCCACAGGCTTCTCAATAGTACTAGGTACTCCCTATTTGGGCCATCCATGTGCAAGTAGTATTTTACTGATTACAATGATCAATTTTCATTAAAGTTATAACTCATTAATCGTTTTTTATTCTATTTGAAAATGCAATTAGGTTTGTGCTGTATTTCACTTGGCTCACCCAAGTGGATCCCATAATCAGCCATAATGATATTTATAACATAGCTATTATTAGCTATGATAATTGGATCATTTAGACGCAATCAAGGCAGTATTGAGGTAAATATGATTTATCAGATTATGCAGATAGATTGGGAAGGATTAAAGAGTTCATCAATGGGAGTAATCTATATGCGTTTATGGTTTTCTTGAAAGAGTTATTTTAACTCAATCCTCAAAAGTTAAAATTTACCCCCACTTGACTGGGATATAAACCCTGAGTTTTCCCAATTCCATCTTCAATGTCTGAAAACAGCTCTTACTCAGCCTACCACAAAATTCGTCACTTCTTTTAAACTTAAACAATTGCATCAATTTAATCAGTTGGATAGAACTATGCATGTGCATATGTTTGTAGGCTCCCTTGAGTGGCACAGTTGAGTCAACTTATTCCTATGCCAACTGTTATGATGTCTACTCATCCCAAAAACTATCGTTGAGGAA
The DNA here is from genome assembly GCA_022478985.1 of Massospora cicadina. NCBI lineage: Eukaryota > Fungi > Entomophthoromycota > Entomophthoromycetes > Entomophthorales > Entomophthoraceae > Massospora > Massospora cicadina. The sequence goes on from JAKSZP010002675.1 coordinate 258,058, forward strand.
GAGTTTATTCCAGTTGTTATTCCTACTCAAGGATCGGTGGGGTATGAACTTAGGTCATGTGCTCCAATGATCATTCTGGTGGACACTTTTGGCTGCATTTTTAACCCTAGGAAACAAATTTTTTGCTACAATTGATATATCAGGATGGTGATCTTTTGGCGGAGTTTATCTTCGCCCTTCATTATTTTCTAATGGCTTGTGCATACAATGCAGTGTTAGGATCATCCAACTATTCACATTGGGGCCAACCTCATAATGAAATGAGGGCTGATTATGAGCGGCTATATAACCCCATTCATCTTTTTCTTTCTGAGGATCCAACCATATGTCGTTAAGATTTTGTCCAGGTTGACAGCTTTGTGGAGGAGGTCCTTAGTTCCTGGTCCACGCCACTTGAAAAATGGTCTGATTTTGCGTCATCCTTGGGTCTGAATACCCATGACATTCAGGATGTACGTTTCTTCTCGGCTGTTTGGGCAGCTTTTAAAGCTCTTCATCAAGGTAGCTTGGATGTTTACCTTCCTGAAAATGGCCTTACTTGGCCATCTTATGCACATCATTCCTGATTGGATGCCTTCAAGCCAAGTTTTGCATGTTCCCACTCTTATTAAATAGTGGAAAACCCAGGTATATCATGTCCAACTAGTGACTCTGAAAATGTACCAGTGCTGGACAAGTTTTCTATTTGATTGTCTTCTTCTAGGCACTTGTTTTCCACCTGATTGCAGCTCAGTTGGATCACTGTTAATCGTTTTGTGCCTCCCCTCCCAATTGTTTGCTGGGATTCATCTACCACAAGCATGCAGTGCATCTGGCTTTAAGCTGCTACAGCCCTCTTCCTTGTTGCTCAGCAACTAGATTAAGCCAAATTGACGCACAAAGATGAGTAATCTGGTCCTGAATCGCCTCCCCTCCTTAAAGTGGAGGGAAAAAACCTTGCTGATTTATTATTTTTGCCAATAAAGTTTGATTTTATTATATATATTATTTCTTTCTTACTATTATTATATTATAATGTCAATATCTTTATTTATTTATATATTTTTATTATTTTTTCTTTTAATTATTAATTATATTCATATTTATTATTTTCTATAATTGTGTATACTTATTTTTATTTTCTTTTCTTCTGATTGACCCTCTTCCTAAATCTTGGGAATTTTTCATGAACTCTATTATGGATATGGCATGTTTCAACCTCCTTGATGGTATAAACAGACCTTGACGTTTTCTCTATAACCACAAATGGGACAACCCAAATTCATTTTAACTACTTAATCAGCCCAATCTGTGTTTATTGCAGAATAGTACCTTGTCTCAACTTTAAATTCAGCCAAATCATATCAATCTTTAGAATCCTTTTCATGTTGGGCCTTTTTAACAGCAAAACTGTTGTTGAAGGCTTGATCTTGCAATTTAAATATGGTTTTGACAAGCTTATTGACATATTAAGGATAACTATTTTCACCAGGATCTTCTAGGACCAAATAAAGCAGCTATGGTAGGGCTAGATGTCTTCCATATAAAAGCTGAAACAGCAACATCTTGGTGGTTTAGTGATATAATATGTTGTAAGTGAACATGGCTGAGTTTAAAAATGTGCTCCATTCAGATAGTTTGTTTGAGGTTAATTTTTGGATGATAATTACAAGTGTCCCTTTTATGCGCTCAATCATTCCGTTTGTCTCTGGATGGTAGGGAGCAGATAGTACACCTCTTACTCCCATCAGTTGGTTATGCTTTGTAATAAAATTGGCCGTAAAATTGCTTCCATTATCGTGTGAATAGCCTGTGGGCAACCAGTTTATGTATAACATTCTCAAGGACTCACTTGGCCATCATCACTGCACCTAATTCCCAAATAGCCTTAGCTTCAACCCATTTAATTAAGTGGTTAATGGCCAAGATGATGTACTTTGCCTTAGAATTGCAGTGGGAAGTGGACTGACAACATCTATGGATATGGTATGCCAGGCAAACTTGAGCTGAATGATCTGGTAAGATGTGCTTTTTGGAACAGTTTTTCGCCTTGGCATTTGATGCAACACTCCAGTGTTTCTTGGATATTGAAGTGCGTCGACTCAAAAGTGGTAATTTTGTCTGAGATGCTCCTATTTTAGTTCTAGTGGTGCTCAACCCAAAAGGGAGAGCCTCCACGCATTTTCTAAGATGCTCCTTCATTTTCTTAATTCCACCATGACCTATGGCCTTATGTGCCGCCAATAATAGGTCTTTTTGGGCCAATGGTCATGGGAAAATACCTTTTTTCCTTCGATCTTTTTGTTTAGTATTCCATTTTCAATTTAATTGTTTTCTGTAAATCTGTGAGCAATTTTAAAACCGATTTGGGCTCATCCTGGAATTCTCTAATAACCAAATTTTGAAATGGCTCATCAGTGGCCAAATTGACAGTGGCAATCATAGGCAAATGGGATAGGCAGTTGGCATTTTAATGCTCACTCCTGCATAATGTTTAATCATGTAATTATAGGCTTGAAGCTTGAGTGCCCATTGTGCCAATCAGCCCTCTGGTTCCTTTAAGTTGTTCAGCCATCTTATGGACAAATGTTCTGTAACAACCGTAAAGTGAGTGCTGTGTAGATAAACCCAAAGCTGCTTGTAGGCGTATATGACTGACAAGCATTCCCATTCTGTCACCATGTAGTTCCGCTCATGGATGTTTAAGGTCTGAATAGCAATGGCGATCAGACGTTCCTCGCTGTCCTCCCCTATTTGAAAGAACATGGCTCCAACTGCCATAAGTGATGCATCATTTGGTTAATAAACTCACACATGAATTCTTGGTATTGCAGGACTGGGACCGTTATTAGGGCTGATCAGAGCTGATTTAATACTTCTTGACAGGCCTAATTACAGTCAAATATGACCCTATCCTTAAGCATATGAAACAACAGCTCTCCAATTTGTGCAAGATCGGTAATAGATCAGTGATAGTAATCAGTCATGTCCAGTAAAACCTGTATATCGTGCTTGGATTAGGGCCATTTCATCTTTGATATTGCATCCATTTGGATGGCTGGGTCAGAGATTTTCTCTATTAATAATAAAACCAAGATATTCCAAATGGTCTTTGAAAAATTGGCACTTCAAGGGTTTGATCTTCATATTAGCAGCCACTAGTCTCTTAGAAACTGCCTCTAAGTGTTCCATGCGGTCAGTGAAGGTGCGGCTGAAGATGTTTATATCATCCAATTAAACCAACACACAAGACAATTTAAATACCCTAGGATTGTGTCCATCACCCTTCAAAACGTAGCTGGTGTATTACAAAGTCCTTGTGGCATCCTTGTCAGCTGGAATAGGCCCTCTTGAGTTATGATGGCGCACTTTTTGTACTCCTCTTCTGGCGTATTGATCTACCAATATCTACTTGTTAGGTCCATAGTGGATAAGATCTTTTTACCTTTAAGTTGTTCTAAGATGTCATCAATCCGTGGAAAGGATAAGTATCATTCTTTTTGATGTTGTTTAATTTTCAATAATCAATAACCTGATTGCTCCCATCATTTTTTCACTAATAGAACTGGGGTGGCCCAAGGACTCTTTGATGGGACCAGCATACCATGATCTAGAAGTTCTTTTATTTCTTTGGAAACAACTTCTTCTGCTGCTTTCAAACATCTAATCAGGCGTAGTTGGATGGGGTCATGGTCATTTATATTAATAGTGTGTATCACATCTACAGCATAACCTAAGTCAAAATCATCTTTTGTAAATATTTCTTGGTACATATGAAACAAATTCTGGACCTGAGCCTTTTCAGGGTTGTTCAAGTTCCCTAATTTATCCATAGGAATAACACTATTGATACTTATGTTTTTTTCATTGGGAAGTCCTATTTCGCCTAGGGTCCCAAATTTGTGAGATGTCTGAATTTTGGTTAGAAATAGATGAAGGTAGACAATAACCTGATGCCTCCATATACTGATGAGCCAATTCTGGAGGTTTGTACAAAAGATAAGAATTTGCTCATGCCATGGAATGGCTAATCCTGGTACCATATTCAGCTCAAATTGGGATCAGCCCCATGGCTGGTATATTTCCCCATAAAGTCTCTGGAATTTTAATAGTCAGCCTTGTAGGGATAAATACTTGAGTTTCAGGAAGCACGGTAATTTTTTGATTTGATCATAATGGAATTCTTTTTATTTTCGAATCTGCATTAGAAGAGCCTTATTTTTAAGCGGGATTTTGTGTACTCAATTGGAACTATCCCATCCTTATAGGCCAGATTAAAAATATGATTTTTGCTGTTTCTTTTCAGCTTTTCCATTTTTGTTATAATATAAAAGGATGCTTTGTACCAAAATACTCAGCATATCTTAAGATTTTTGACAACATCAAATCTTCTCAGGAAATTGGTCCCAATAAAGGTATTGTAGCTGGTATTTGGCAATACTATGGCTGGTTCTGTCATTACAATTTATTTAAAAAGTAATGGTAACGTGCTATAGGGTCTAAGCGACTTAGCGTTGTGGGCTCCTGCAGTACCATATTCTTGACAATGTGCAAATCAGGCGTAATTTTCAGTTTCTTGACAAGTTTGGTATTGACAATGTTGATAGGTGCCCCACTATCAACAATGACCCAAACCTGAATCTTATTTACTGCAATATCTACATATGTACTTTAAGACTATTATCAGAACCGCTTATTAGGTATATATTGTAGTAAGTGTTCAGTTCCAAGTGAGACTTCAAAATTGAGCAGATCTATGGAAAACACTCTGCTAAAGTCTTTTTGGGTATAGCCACTTGCACGTCATGTAGTGTGGGCTAATTGGATGAACATCTAGACTGGTTACTCAGCCCTTGATCAGTTATTTTTTTGGCGTAGAACTTTGCTACTTTGGCCCAATCTTCTTCAGTGACCTCTGGTTGCTTTAATTTCTTTAATTTTTGGCTTAAATGGTAGCCATGTAGACATAGTCAGCCACAATGTGGTGTAAGATATCTTCAGCCACTTCATCGGCCAAAAAAGCTTTCCAGGGTCAGGTGGAATGTGCGTTAAGGCATTGGTGGAGGTAGAGCATTCCACCTCTACTCCACCTGCTCTAACCCGTCTCCATTCATTGTTAACCTTTAAGGCCACATTCACCCCAGCTTTCTTATCTGGCCATCTGTAGCATTGGCTAGCAAAATGTCCCTTTCAGCTACAATTATGACAGGCAATCGGCCCTGTTTGCTGATCATTTTTCAGATTTATGGGCTAATTATTTTCATCTTGTTTGTCCAAATTTGTATTTTTTGGTCCTGAAAGTTGAAATTTATAAATGCTCTTTGGGCCAATTAGGGGAGTCAAAGCTACTTGCGCACTATTTCAGAAAATCAGTAAGTTCTAATGCTCCCATGGGCCATATAAAAGCTGAAATCATGACACGCTGCAAGTCTCAGTATGGCTTGACAGCATGCTGCATGGTAATCTTTGCATTAAATTCATTTATAGCATTTGAAATAAAAAATACCTGAGCCTCATGGTAAAATCTATCTACAAAGTCTCTGATGGACTCATTCCTCTGAAATTTGATATTTAGCAGGTCTTTCTTTCAGGCTGATAGTTTATCAGGGCCTTTGAATTGTTTTATGATGGCGTTTTTCACATCAAAAAAAGACCAATAATCCCCCAAATAGGGCATAACAAGATCAACACTATGTGAATCCAGACAATTAATGAGAGCTGTAGATTTCTCATTGTCTGATCCTCCTTGAATAGCTTTTTTGAATAAGTTTGGGAATATATGCACGTTTCCTTCTTTGTAAAATTTTGGCAAATTTAAGGGCTTGAAATCATCATGACCAGAATTAGACAGAGGAGTTATGCTTCATCTAGAGTGAAAATGTCTTGAGGAATTTTTGGTCAGAATTAGTCCACAGTCATGACAAGAGTCATATGGAGTTGGTTTGGAAGAAAGAATTTTTTGGCATTGAATGAACATCTGAAATATTTGTTTCATTATCCATCTCGACTCCTGAGGATTCTGATTCATTAAATTACTTAGAAATGCTCGATTTGGACTTCTAAATTCAGGCCTTATGTAATTTCTTCAATTGTGCTCTACCCAAAAACTTAAAGTTTTTACTGCTCTCCCGCTTGAGGACTTGTCAAAAAGATGCAACTTCTCTATTTTAGGTCATCAAATCCTTTTTTAAAGCCTTTGCATTCTTTTTGAAAGATAATTTGAGAAGCCAGTATATGCTTCACATCTTTGGTCAGATTAGCAACACGGTCAATAGTTGCTGATAACTGTGTTTAAAGATCTTGTTTTTCTTTACTAAGTTCAAGTTCTTTGCTTTTATGGATAAAATTGGTGAACAAAATTTATATAAATTCTTCATGAATTTGCGCGAAATCTTCCTTATTATTCAGCCCTACTGGCATGACAGCCAGATCTTCAATGTTTTCTGAAAAAAGATGCCCATCTCAGTTTGTACTTATTCCTCGAGTTGAACATGCATGTTTTTCAAATCCAGGTGATTTTTCTAAACAAACGTGGCATCTTTGGTCAAACGTTTGGTCTGAGATGACAGAAATTTGAAGTAATTCTCCAATTTCTGGCAGCATTTACTGATATTATTGACTCATTAATGGTTAGTCCATGTAAGGATAGGACCTCAGCTGCAATATTTAGAACTTTTTCATTAAGTTGATCTTCCAAGGTATTTACTCTTCTGTGTGCGTCATTGACCTATTCCATATTATTGACAATAGCCTTTCTAACTTTGTTAAAGCTAGAATATAGCTTATTTTGTAGGTTCAATCGGAAAGATCACTCCCCCTTTTGAAATTGTATACTTCTGCAAGCTCTAGATTCTTCCAAGCCAGAATCCTTTGAGTGTGCTTGATTATGGGCTGTATGAAGCTAACCATGAACTCGTTTGTTGCTTATGTACAGTTGAGACGTTTGTCCAGAGTTGCCATGGTCGCCTATCAGTACTGCATATACATTTCCATCTTGAAGGCTTGATCCTTCAAGTATTAAAATAGCCCAAAAGATGGGTCCGCCTGTGATGTACTGATCCTGAACCCATGTAATAGGGTCTCCATCATCCCCTTAACACTATCAGAGGTAAACTCGATAAGGCCTGTTGTATCCACATGCCCTCCTCCCGATGTGATTATATTTAAAAAGTATGAAGTAATATCCTAAGTATTCTGGCGAGCAGTGGTGAAGTACTCAGTGATTTCTTGGTCACTGGTTTCCATATCATTTTTGGCCTATCTTCAGGAATATGCCTGAAATTTGGATGAATTATTCATATTAAAAGTGTAATGTGGTTTTAGTGAGCACCACTGTTGAGATTTTGAGGATTATCTCGCTTAATATTTGTATTCCTGTTTCAATAGTCAGGAAGAGGTTCATCCAACAAATCCTCAATTATGCTATGTGTCTTATGGCATCTCTTAGCCATTCAGAAGCTCACAAAGCTAAACAACAATAAAAGACTCTTCTGGTCTACTTTTGGGCTAACTTTTCCCTCATTAATTGGGAATCTTCCAGACACAGGTAATTATGACAAAATCCCCTAAATTCTTGTCTACACTTCTTAAAAATTTGAATTGCTTAAGACAATATAAGACAAAAATGCAATTAGATGGAAAGATGACGTTTCTTATTTTAGGGTCAGGTGCCAGTATTTTATACCTCTCAGGGCATCTCCTGGCCATACTCATCTATTAGATAAGTTCATTAAACCATGTCAATCTGCTGTGGATTATGGCCGTGGTTTTTAGAATATCCCCAAGTTAATTCAGCCCTTAGATTAACTAAATTACAATTGTTTCAGCCCAATTAGAGGCACTACTACTCTCATAATTGGGAAGATTTTAGCATATTATTGGCACCTCAGTGGTGTATATTCGCCTCTCAACCAGCCCAATTACATTTCGTTATGCAGCTGACGAAATACAATAAATAGGGAGAAAAAACATATGGATTTTAAATAATATGCACTCCTAATTGGGACATCCGCAGGCCTCTCAATAGTACTAGGAACTCCATATTTGGGCCATTCATGTGCATGTCCTATTGTGCTGATTACAATGATCTCCTAAATTGAGAATAAAATTAATTAATTGTTTTTGCATTGGATATAAAAATACAATTAGGTTTGTGCCATAAATTCACTTGGTTCACTCAAATGGATCCCATAATCGGCCATAATGATATTATGTCATAGCTATTATTAGCTATATTAATTGAATCATTTAGACGTAATCAAGGCAGCTTTGAAGTGAGTCTGATATATCAGGTTATGAAGATAAATTTGGACTGATCAAAGAGTCCATTAATGGGAGTAATCCATTAGCATTATGGTTTTCTCAAAGAGTTTAAATTGAGTCAACACTCAAAATCCAACACCATCTTATCACAATTGGATAGAAGCGGTGTAGATTATCCTGTATCTTATTTTATTAAGATGCTGTTAAAAGCGGAATGCAACTACAGAATTACAGAGAAGGAGTGCCTTGACGTTTTATTAGTTGTAAAGCACTACTGCACTTTTCTATATGGGACCACCTTCACTATAGTTATGGACAAGCTTCATTAAAGTAGAACATAATATGAAAGATCTAACTAATCAGTTAGCTCGCTTGGCTCTAAAGCTCCATAATTACAACATGAATATTGAACACCGTTCTGGGACCTGTCAGATTAATGTTGATGGGTTGACTCGGCTGCTAGTCCTTCACTTGGATAATAGTGAGGTGGAGAGGTTACATGACCTCTAAATGACCCCAAATGAATGGGAGGATGAGGATGAGCCTGTCTGAAGATGTTATCCTGGCACTCCCATAACACCAAAGTGGAGAACAGGAAGTTTTATAAGCAGATGGGGTCAAAATGGCTGCCTTACCTTTGGCCCTCAGAACGCGTATGTCAGGCGGACAGCAAGTTAGAATCAGACTGGCCTGCCAGCCTGGATGCCAGATCATCTGAGTGGCAAACCAGAATTTCAGAGGCACTGCTGCTGGTATGACAAATATGGAACTGGAAGGGAGCTTAATTCTCAACAGATAAAAACAAGATTTTGGGGGAAGTTGTTTTTATTGGAAAATTTTAGGAAGGAGAATTAACCAACAATTTTCTCAGTGCAATGTGCCTGATTAGGTAGTTGTCAATTTAGAGAAAAACAAGCCAGGATCAGGTTCTGCAAGTTTGACCTAAGCGGCGAATTATTTGGGAAATGGGCAGGTTAGTTCCCTGGGAACTGACATTGCAAAGTTTGGCGGCAGGCCGAGTTGTGGTCAGTTTGACCTAAGCGGTGAACTATTTGAGAAATGGGCGGGTTAGTTCCCTGGGGACTGACGTCGCAAAATTTGGCAGCAGGCTGAGTTGCGGTCAGTTCAACCTAAGCGGTGAACTGTTTGGGAATGGGCGGGTTAGTTCCCTGGGGACTGACATCACAAAATTTGGCTGCAGGCCAAGTTGCGAACAGTGGCATTGTGTCTGGTGCAACGCCCAATTTGCTGGTAGGAATCTGCCCATCAGGGGTGATGCCTGACAGATTCGGGAGGGGGGGATTTTTTTGATCATTGTGTAAACCAAATCGCAACCGTTGGGCATTCTGGCAGATAGCTCAGTCTTCATACCTTTTTGACCATTTAAAATCCATTTATTATCTAATAACCACTCAAATTAGTTGTAATCTATTCTATTTCAGTGATCTCAGAGCAGATTTTAATGATTTCTCATAACAGTTCTGCCGAGGAGATTGTGGGTACTGGAAGCGAGATCTGAAGTGGAAGGGCTATTACCCAGAGCTCATCTACCATGTGAGCGAGATCGCCCTGAGTAACAAGGGGTATGGCCATCCCCTTCAGTACCTTCTTGCTCAGGAATGGAAAGATGGCCCAATCGATGCCTAGAGGACGTTCACCAGGACTTACATTACCCTTTCCTTTTTCCAAAAGAAAAGCCTCATCATCGGGAAACTGTATGAGAGCCACCTTCATGTGCGCCTTGGGTGACTTGATCGCCATTACTGATGCAGGTTTTTTGGGGTAACGGAGAATCTCAGGGTGAGATATGTGGAGCGCTTTGACCAGATTCATGCAATTCACGCAATTGCGCGCCTTTCCCCAACTTTTCGCATAGGCCAGATATTCTTTCCAAGCCACAAGATATTGGATGGAATGTTGCAATTTCTGGGATTCCAGGATAACCTCTTCCTCAGCCTCTTCCCCATTTTCAACAATGATTGGTTCTAGTTCCATGTGAATTGCACCTTTGAAGGGTGACAGCTGGGAAACTACTGGGCTTTGGGAACAAATTCATTGCTAGTTGAGATGTCAGACCCTACTGACATGGGCAAGATGGCCGCGGCAACTATGGGTTATGGGTTTGGAGTTTTGAGTAGATGGGACTAATGTGGGCAGGGATAATCTTCTTTATGACCTGATTCAGTTGGAAAGAAGGGACCATTGCTGCGCCAATATCTACAAGAAAGGCGGAAATGGTAGAGATTAATGGTTGGTTGATTATGTCAGGCGGACAGTAAGTAAAAATTAGACTGGCCTGCCAGCCCGGATGCCAGAACATCTGAGTGGCAAACCAGAATGCCAGAGGCACTGCTGCTGGTATGAAGAATATGGAATTGGAAGGGAGCTTAATTCTCAACAGATAAAAACAGGATTTTGGGGGAAGTTGTTTTATTTAGAAAATTTTAGGAAGGAGAATTGACCAACAATTTTCTCAGTGCGATGCGCCTGATTAGGTAGTTGTCAATTTTGAGGGAAAACAATCCAGGATCAGGTTCTGCAAGTTTGACCTAAGTGGTGAACTATTCAGGAATGGGCGGGTTAGTTCCCTGGGGACTGAAATTGCTAAATTTGGTGGCAGGCCGAGTTGCGGTCAGTTTGACCTAAGCAATGAACTATTCAGAAATGGGTGGGTTAGTTCCCTGGGGGACTGACATCGCTATATTTGGTGGCAGGCCAAGTTGCAGTTGGTGGCATTTCATCAGGTGCAACGCCCAATTTGCTGGTAGAAATTTGCCCATTGGGGGTGATGCCTGACTGATTTGGGAGGGGGGATTTTTTCAATCATTGTGTAAACTGAATCGCAACTGTCAGGCATTCCAGCTAATAGCTCAGTCTTCATACCTTTTTGACCATTTGAAATCCAAGTATTGGGCTGATTGCCGCTCGAATTAGTTGTAATCAATTCCATTTCAGTGATCTCAGCACAGATTTTAATGATTCCTAATAACAGTTCTGCTGAGGAGAGTGTGGGTACCAGAAGCAGGATCCAAAGTAGAAGGGCTATTACCCAGCGCTCATCTACCACGTGAGCGAGATCGCCCTGAGTAACAAGGGGTATGGCCATCCTCTTCAGTACCTTCTTGCTTGGAAATGGAAAGATGGCCTGATCGACACCCAGAGGATGTTCACTGGGACTTACAGCGTATCTGCTATTCTAGAAGCTCACTCCACCCTAGGTCATGGTGGGGCAAAGAAAACTTATGAGTGGAATAAATATCAGTTTTATTGGGATGGTATGATGGAATCTATTGTTAATGTATTGGAAGCCTGCCTTACATGCGGGAAGCAATCCAGTTTCAAGACTAGATACCAGTATCAACCAACTACCCTTCAACAACTGTTCTGCACCATCAGCTTGGATGTAGTAGGTCCCCTTCCTCAGACTACTAGTGGAAACAGATTTATCCTAATAGCCATTGACCACTTCACTAAGTGTGTGGAAGCCGTGGTTCTTTCTGCCCAAACAACCAAGGCCACAGCTACCTTTTTACATCAAACATTTTCACTCATTACGGCTGTCCCCAAGACTACTCTGCGACAATGTAAGAACTTCCCCTCCAGAGTAGTCAAAATCTTGGCCACATCTATGGGAGCACCACAACCTTTTTTAGCTCCATGTAAACTTTACCAATGGAACGTGGAAAGAGCAAATGGAACCTTAGTTTCCATTCTACAAAAGCTGCCACCTCTGATCCTCTTCATGGATTCGATACATAACCAGTGCTTTTAGGCATACCAGATTAGCTATCACCAGATTTTAAAAATCTCTCCAATACATGACTTGTATGGGTGGGAACCAGAAATACCTGCCTCTTAGCTAAAGATGTATTCTCTTCTAGAGTTGAGGAGCCTGAGAAAGTCATGATAAGATTGGTTCAGCGCATCATTCAATTTCAATCTGAAGCTATAACCAATTTAGTGAAAATAGTGACAAGAGAAGAGTTGCTGCCAATGAGCTCTGAACCCACTTGCCTACATTCCAAGTGTCTGACATAGTTTTATACTATCTTAACCACATCATCCTATAAGAGTTAAGCTTGGATCAACTTGGGAGGGTCCTTTCACCATCACCTACAAAAGAGGCAATGAGTACTTCATAAAATACTTGGCTACTGGGATTATCATTGTTGGGATTTGACCTGCTCCTAATCAATCTAATTTGAATTTCCCTACTTCCAATAGCTCTCCAAATTTTCCTCTAACGGAGCCTTATTTTCCGCCCCCTAATCAATTTGTTAAAAGGAAGCCTGTTGTCAACTCCCCACCTGATAAACATCAGGATGCTGAAGATCTTGCCGGTGGAGGACGTCGCTATCCTGAAAGGATTAGGAGAAAAACCTCGCCTATAGATATACGCGCCTTTTTCTTAAATAAAGTTACGTTTTTATCTCCAATTCAATTTTAATTTTATTTATTTCTAGAGCCTCTGTACAGCAAGCTCCTCTCCGGCCATCAACGTCCCTTGTTTAATCAATAGGTCCCTCGTCACCTATTATTAAGCTTATATCAAGCTACCAGCCCCTACAATTATGATTCCTGGCTCTCCCTGCTGTCTGCTTGCCGCAGGACCTTTTAGTCCATCCATTTTGGTACACTTCGGAGAAACTATTGCCCTCAGCTACCCAATCCTGACAAAATAATTGGTGCTTTCTGCCAGGTACTCTCCCGAGCTACCTGGTGAATAAATATATTCACAATAAATGATTCTCGCCAAAAACTCTACTTGGCCACTCACTGAAATATCTACTGACACTCAATGGGTAACTTCCAATGGAAATTGCGACCATGATAACAACAAACCCAATTTTATGCAATTCTGTGCTATGCTCAATATTTCTATTCCAGCCCTAGAACCTCAAAACTATCGTTTTCAATCTATAGGTGTTGCTGATACTATTAATTGATTACTTCTAGGTGCACTTTTCCCTGGAGATCTCTCCCATTGTAACCAAGCCTCTGTTGTTCCTGCTAATATGCAAGTGCTATATGAATCTTCCACCTTACCTGAATCTGAGTTAGGAGTATCTCGCATGGAGCAATATTTAAAATTATTTGCGCACCCCGCCCTTCATCACTTAGTCCTAATGATGGGGATCCACTATCAAAATCTTGTGACAGTTTATGTCAAGAGAGTATCTGTAACTCTCTTGTTCCCAGCAAGGTGATGTGGGACGCGAACCCACATTGCTAGGGAACTAGCTGTTAAGAGAATGGATAATGAGGAACCTAGAATGGTGCTTGAGCAGAAGGTAACCCAGGAGAGGGCGTAAAGCACCACATATGAGAACAGGTAAGTAAGAAACCTCCCAACTTGAATAGACACCAACGGGGAGTCCATA